>JAPDRQ010000144.1:0-80793 GCA_030247915.1 Neophaeococcomyces mojaviensis
CAGGCGACAAGCTATGGTGGGAGACAGGTGTGTTCGAGTTTCGGTACCATCACAATGGCATGCATAACGTTCTAGCAATCTCGGAGCCATTCGAGATACAGATTTCACGTTTCAGCGAAGATGATCTCGACCTAGTGGAGCCAATGAATCAAAGTCTATCGGCTTCACAGAACGAAGACATGATACGGAAAGCTATAGAAAGAGCTCTACTTCCCGTGGTTGGAAACTGCTTCGACAGAGACCCGAATATTGCACCCAGCACTGCGCAGGAAACGTTTGGTGGACTTGTTGAGCGGGATGGGAAGTATGCAAGGAGGGTAGTCTACGCCATCCAGCAAATGTTTGGGATTGAATTTGCTCCTCAGGTTGTAAAGGCTGACGGTAAAATCGAAAACCTCGCTTGGAGAATATGGGAGGCGAAGAAAGTCTTAGTGAGTTTGTCCTCCTTGTGATCAGACATGCTGCCGTTATCGAATGTGACGAATGCTAACGAAAGGTCTCGTAGGCACCTTACAGCATGTCTAAATCCCGCGGTACATCAACGCCAGTGGGTTGACTTTGCTTATGGAGGTTTACGTTGTTGATTTCCGCTTGACGTGGACCAAGGGCACTGGCAAATGGCGAATTGTTTTTATGCATTCAGTGATATCGGATCAGTCTGTAGGCTCGCAGCAAAGTACAAATATGCCGGATTTAATACCAGTAAAGGTCGGGAAACACATTAGTAGCTTGAATTTCAAATGGAACCACATGATTAACACTACTGATGTAACTGGAGTGTATCCTCAACATTCGTTTAGGCCTATCTATGGGATCTTGTGAATAAAGTCTTTAAGATCACACATCCGCTTTAAATACTTGAAATTTTCGATTCAGCGTAAATTCAGATTATCTTGTGCCTTGTGCCCGGTCCCAATACCTTCAGGTAGATATCAGAATTTAGTGGAGTCAAGATTTTAGCGTATCCAGCTATCTTGATCTTCGACTATCATGGTTTTCGGCGGACGATGCTAAGATTCAAGGTGGCTTCATTTTCTATGGCTAGTGCAGTTGACTTTTGGCGTCCACCCTAGACCAAGCACGTACCCAATCGAAAGAGTTATGGCCAAGCCTTTGCTTACTCCGTAACTTCGCGTCTTGGCTTCCGATGATGAACCGAAAGATTTTCCGCTCAAAGCCGCCTAACGGTCACTCCGCTTAATTTGGTTTTTCGTTGGCTCTTTAATAAGATCATCATGGAATGCGGTTCAGAATCTGGTTTGGACCTAGCAATGATCACTGCAGGTACACGGACCGCGCGGTTGCGTCAAGCACTTGCCCATGCTTGGAAGTCATGCCTTCACTCCTGTTCCTAGTCTAGTGCCTAAGCATTCTGCTTGAGGTTATGATGTCGATTTGCACCAATGAGGGGAGAACAGGAATAAGATATCAACGTATTTTGTTGCTTTAAAACTTCAGAACATTGCCTTCTCGCAATCACCCTGAATAGATGTTAATTCTTCAGGAGATCGCAGGTACAACTTCCACCTCGTGAAACATAAAGATTCAGAGTGCGGTTTGCATGCACAATATGGCGCCACACCGGTTGTCCTCCATAAACAATAGTGGATCGGGGTCTTCAACGATGGTTCTGGAGATGCCATCATATCCCGATCGATCAAAGATCGCACCTTTTGTGTCTCACCAGTCGTCACCAGGAGAGACAGCAGCCACAACCACAAACCCTATACACGGCCCTCAAGACGATGCGACCTTGCCCAGTCCAACTACAGCGAGGACAACACCTCATCTACAGAGATGGAACCATCCTCGGAGCAATATTGCGCGAGTCCTTGGTACCTTCTGGTGTTTCATCATCCTAGGAGCCAACGATGCCGCATATGGGGCTCTCATTCCCTACCTGGAAGAATACTACGATGTTGATTATCTCACCATCTCTTTAGTTTTTCTCTCTCCCATTGTCGGCTACACCGCTAGCGCAGTTACGAACAACATGCTGCATATGAAGGTCGGCCAGCGAGGCATTGCATTCCTGGTCAGCATCTTGCACATTGTTGCTTATGTCATCATAAGTATACATCCGCCGTTTCCTGCTCTTGTCGTGGTATACATTTTCGCTGGCTACGGAAACGGACTGGCTGACAGTGGATGGAATGCATGGATTGGAGACATGGCTAACGCGAACGAAGTACTTGGTTTCCTCCACGGCATGTATGGACTTGGCGCATGTATAGCACCCCTCATTGCTACAGCCATTGTCACCCAAGCCGGTTGGCCATGGTATACGTTCTATTACTTCCTTGTCGGCGCATCCGTCATCGAGCTGTTCTTCCTTACAGGTTCATTCTGGGCAGCGACAGGCGCAGTATACCGGGCCCAGCACGCAGATATAACACTCGAACATGACCAAAGTACGTCGCCAGAGAATGTCAGCCAGAGTCCGTCCGGCACGTCAACACCTGTAAATCACGAGCCGGTCGCTCTTTCCGCAGATGTGAAACCTCGAACCTGGAAAGAGCGCTATCAGAGGGCTACCTCCTTCCTCGATTACTCTTTTACCGAGCCAAGACCGAAGCCAAAGCCCGCACCAACCTCCAGATTTAGTGCATATATGAACACGATCAACCCCTTGTCGAACTCCAGGTCCAACACAGCATTGGCAGTCAAGAACCGTGTTACTGTTTTGGCAGCAGTCTTCCTCCTCTTCTATGTCGGTGCTGAAGTCAGTATAGGCGGCTGGATTGTGACTTTCATGCTACGAGTTCGGCACGGAACACCATTCGCATCCGGTCTCACATCTACCGGCTTCTGGCTCGGCGTTACTGTTGGCCGTTTCATTCTCGGATTTGTTACAGGGCGGCTGTTCCCGACCGAGAAGCACGCTATCACATGCTACCTGACCATCTGTCTCGTCTTGCAGCTCCTCTTCTGGCTCATTCCCAGCTTCACTGTCTCCGCAGTGATGGTCGGCTTACTCGGTTTCTTCGTCGCGCCAATGTTTCCGGCGGCTGTCGTGGTTATGACCAAACTCCTGCCGAAGCGCCTGCACGTCGCAGCCGTGGGATTTGCAGCAGCGGTCGGTGCATCAGGAGCAACAATATTGCCATTTGCAGTAGGAGCAATCGCAAACTCGAAGGGCGTTTATGTGTTGCAGCCGGTCGTTCTGGCGCTTTTTGCTGCACAACTGATGATCTGGTTGTGCATACCTCGCATGCGAAAGCAACGCATGTCGTAACATGAGCCACTGGAGCACAGCTCGGAAAGAATGTTCGTAGGTATTGGCATGTATCATTGCTACATGATCATAATTGATGCCATTTAATAAATATGTTACGTCTGTTTTGCTTCAAGCTAATTTATATACTCTGATATGTCACTTCACCTGAACCTAGAACTCCTCCGAATTAAACAATGAAACTCAGATCGCATTGACGGTTGTGTACTCTAGTATCTCGGATCGGCACTACGTCGTCGTCGCTCCGGCAGTCCTAGTCATGCTCGGCTGTAACTGAAGATGTTGCATTAAAAAGAGCGAAACATGGAAAGTGATGAGTAACGGAGCTCACACTGTAATTCGTACAACTATTTCAAAAACTAACAATTCTGCTATTGGTAGTGGCTGCCTCTTTCAAGCCATAGTCATGCTTGCTTCAAAATGATTTACACACTGCACTCAACGCCCTACTAGTCCCTGGCCAGTGCCAAAACGTTTGCTAGGCTGAGGACTGAGGTTGGCACACATCTAGGCCAGCGAGTATTTGTCACCAAAGCCCTCACGACCAAACAGATTTTGTCGAGCGTGCAAGCGGCTGGTGATTGGGACATTGTCAGAACATGTAACAGCTGGACAGAGAAGGACTTGGAAAGAGTATTCGGAATAGCATGTAGAATTCCAGCCGCTAGACACCTATGATGGACCCCTGAGTTAGCATTATAACACGAGTTCGGCGCAGTCACCTGATGGAGGATGACATCCTATTACCGAAGCGCCATTGTGTGTATACTGAAGACGAATTGAGGAGAGAGTTGTAGAATGTTCACAGCAGTTTCTGGCAGAAGTGTGCTATTGTTGCGCCATCAACTGCGCAGCTTGGGACCCATCTTGATTCATCTGCATCCTACTGCAAGCATTCGTTCAGTCGAACACATGTATCTGTTGAATATTGAAACTCTTGGAACCTCAACCGCTATTCTGACGCGTCAACCGGGACTGCAGTGGAAGGTTGATCGTGAAAAGACAGGTGTAGTTTGGGTCGAAAGGTCGAAGCCGCCATAACTACGTCTGCTCTCTCATGCAGTGAACCGATGGCGTCGAAGGACCGATGCTAAGCGAACGGTGTTGCAACTGCCTTAATGTTCACTGGGAAGTGGAGTTCATAGCATTGATGATGTCGAGGAACACAGGGCCAAGCGAGCGCAGAGAGTTTCGAAGGGTGGCCCTGGAGATCGAGGACAATTTAGGTTCAATATCGAGACGTCATGTCGTTGACTTTGGCAACGGACCATAATGTAAATATTGGCAGGAGTTACTGTCAGTTCTTTCTTCCTTAAGATCGAGCTGCACGATCTATCTGACAAAAAGAACAACATCAACTTTTACACCTAAAGCTCACACTACCAAAGAACAATAGAATGGCTGCTCTCCGTACCCTTCAGCCGCTAGCGCGACAAGCACCTCGGCTGGCGTCAACAGCTCGAGCTCCTATGGTCGCCCGACGCTTTTTGAACACCGACACAGCACCAGTTCTTTACTCTGCTCATGCCAAGGTCGTTGGTGCTCGTACCGGACATGTCGAGGGCGATGATCTGGTCATTGATCTCACAATGGTATGTTTCCTTTGTACCGAGCGTGACGTGGTTGCGGCGCGTGATCACATGACTTCGCTCCAACCCAGAAGTGCTGGCCATCAATGATGCGCATGAATTTGCCAGAATACCAAAGTGTGTTGACTGACGATCAATCCTAGGCCAAAGCCCTCGGTGGCCCTGGAGATGCCGGCAAGACCAACCCAGAAGAGCTCTTCGCGGCGGGCTACGGTGCGTGCTTTCAGTCGGCAATGAACGCCGCTGCCATGTCAATGAAAATCCAGATGCCCGAGAAGAAGGAAGACAGTATTGTTGAAACTACGGTGCATTTCGTCGGTGACATGAAGAAGCTTGATATGGGCATCCGGGTAGACATGAAGGTGAAAGTCAGGGGCTTAGAGAAGAGCCAGCTAGAGAAGGTTGTTGAGAAGGCACAAGAAGTCTGTCCTTACAGCAGAGCTACAAGAGGAAACATTACTACTAACATTGAAGTGGAGCAGTTGTAAGCAGAGAGCACGTGGCATACCATGGTGGTGTTAGTTGGGGATTTGACTGGAATCATGTCAAAGACTTGGATAAAAATAGTGAGCCCTGCAAGGATTGGGTACGGAACAGGAGGTAGCGATGTCAAATGGCAGAGTGCTTTAGGAGGACCGCCTGCCTTGCAGCTTTGAGGCCAGCAAATTTTGCGCACAGAAAATTTAGGGCCAGACAAGCTACACAAAGCGCTGACAGAGTTGGTTTGTCCAGATTCATGCATGATGATTTGTTTCATGCAGAAGAAAGATCCGAAGCAGGAGGGTTGATACGCTATATGATGAGATGTCGAGGAAGGAAATTTATCTGCAATGGATTTTCAATGAATGGGTTAGCTAGCGCAGTCACTCGAAAGAGACAGATAGCGGCTTCCCATATTGAGGACATCGAAGGAACGAGACAAAATGTATTCGAATTGGCCCGCTACAAGACTGGATCTTGAGTTCTCTCTTCGATCATGGCCTGCATGCAGATAACAAGATCAATGCCTCATCTTTTGGTAACTACTTCATATAACTCCGCTGATTTTGTCAGCTACATTCTGGTTCTGCAAGCCAATAAGTTACGCATCAGGCCAAATCTGAACGTATGTCTGGTGTGATGTCCTGACCCGTGTAACCCTCGAAATACCGGCCACCAACTGTTTTGACATTCCATTGAAAAGTATCTCAGCGCGTTATCGAACGTGAACATGGTCTCCAATCTTGTTTTATCGATAATGATATTTCGCAGCAACTCGGGGACAATTTCCTTCGGCGAGATTTCTGTCACTGCTAAGTGAAATAACGGTGCGTCGAAGGTTCATGACGGAGCAGAGTGACCACTTTTCTGGGAAGGCACATCGGGAACAGATTGTCCATAAGCTGTATGCAAGTGGTGGTCTGGTGAACACGGTTCTGTCGAATCGAACTGCAATTTGGGACATGGCTCAAATACAGCAGCTCTCACGTCGGACGTAAGGCTACCACTTCAAAACGTTGGTCGTAGGGCCTTGAGTCATGTATCACTGTGTAATGGCATAGTCCAAAGGCATTGAGATATGTACACTATCAGCAGTAGCGGTTACGATGGCGATGAATTGATGATTCGAGGCGATGAACGAACAGATAACAGTACGATTTCTCAGGCGTCAATCATGGAGATGGAAAGCCATACGTAGAGCCATGGGAGGTTGCCATATTACAAAATGGTGAGCGGGTGGGAGAGCGATCGTTGAGAGTACTAAATCCCTTCGACGAAGGAAAGCGCGAGTGGATTATGCCTTCTCCTTGTGCAACTCCAACACTAGAGATGTTCTATCTCACCCCAAGCCATGGAAAACCTTTTCTTGCCTGTAACGCCTTCGCTGAATCAGAATCCTTGCCGAGGCATGTTTAGTAATCATTTGCGGAACCAGTGATCTTGTCGTTGATGTCCAACAGTGAGTATTGCTTAATGAGATTGCCTTCACCACCTTTGGCCAAATCCAGGCTGAAGACGTAGAAGCCGCCCTCATTCGTAACAACCATGACGTGAGGTGAATTACTCGACATAGCAACAACAGATCGAACGGGGCCAGTTGACTGACCAGAAGCCGGCTTTGGCAAGCGGATCCAAGCAAAATCGCGCGACGGCTCCCACATTTCAGCAACGCCTTTTGGTAAATAGCCACCAAAGTTGCTTGCCAGGCTCGTTCCGACGCTTTGCGATGTTCTCCGAATCATGCCCATAAAGGTGCCATTGGGCTTCCTCGAGGCTAGAGCAGAAGGATTTTCTTTTTCCTCTTCCTCATCGCCAGTGAAGTACGGGTTTGAATCGCTACGGCTGAGGCTTTGGGGGGTGATCGGACTGGGTCCTATTGGTGAGGTTGGCTCATCGCCTGTCGCCATGTTGTTCGGTCCGAGCTTGAAGATATGGATGGTCTCCGAAGCTGAGGAAACACATAATAAAGTAGATGTGATGTTAAAAGCCATACTATATATTCTCGACGGCATTGAACCTCTCCTGAACTGGTAGAGCTTGTGCGCATCTGGGATGGAGAATACGCGAATGATGGTTCCTTTGTCTGACGCTGTTGCCATGATGGTGCCCTCGCTGTTGAAGATGATGCATGAGAGCGGTGACTTATGCGCTTCCACAACATTGACTGCTTCTAGCTTGACTGCGTCAAAGAGCAATATCTCGCCTGAGGTGGGGGAGATATGGGTGCTGTTTGGAGGGACATGGGCAGGTACGGAAGCGGCCTTTTGTGGCAGAGGGTAGGCGAGGTAGCAATTTTCGGAAGACGGGGATAGAGCACATATCGCGGCAGGGTTGGGAGAGGTCTCTATAGTGTTAAGTAGCTTCATGTTCTGGATGTCGTACATGTACATCTGATCCTCCAACACCACCACGAGCCGTTTCCTATTCATTCGGATGGCGAGAATCGAGGTGGCGAAGGTCATTTCGCATATCAGCGAGTCTCGTTTAGTGTTCTTGATATGCAGTCTTCGAGGGGAGAGCAGCAAGGCTACCAACGACGAGGAGAAGAGCACCTCGACCATGGCAATGTTCCCTTCCCTTGTCTCATATGTTTTGGCGAATGGCTCAGTAGTGAACAGCCGGAAGCCACGGGAGGTCCCTATCGCCATCAGCACTGTCTCTTCTCCCTCTAGTGTCTCAACTCACCTACAGCCAGGTGGCTGTAGTCCTGATTGAAAGTAACAAAATTCATGGCCATGGCTGCGTTGTTTCGCGAATGCCGACAAAGACGCTATGGTTAATGAGTTTGGTCAAAGGCAGCAGCAACGAAGCGGGACATGATGCCAACAAAGCTTAGAAGCGTTGCCTACATTCAAAACCGTTGCTCCATTTCGAATACCACCTAAATATGTATAACATGCCAGCTACATTCTTTCGAAGCAGCGCAGTCACGATGGGGCATGTGACGTCTTTCCGTGCGCTGCCTTGCGCCAAGTTCGTGCCTGAACAACCTCAAACCTTATGTAAGGCGGCGTCTCCAAATGCAATTGGAACATCGTTGCCATCTTGCCAACAGCAACATCATCACAAGCTCGTCATCAGAAGTTCTTAAGAGCTATCTCATAATGTCAGATTCCATGGAGATAGACAAGAGTGGGCCTCGAGGCACGAAAAGAACTGCCTCAGAGGCAGGTCTGCCATCTCAGGCTCCTCGACGCATCAAGGCACGTCCTCGGCTCGATAGGTGAGTCGCTGTAGAGCTGATGATGTGAAGCCGTTAGATCCGGATGTTGTCAACAAAATTGCTGCTGGCGAGATCATCGTCGCGCCTATGAATGCCTTGAAGGAGATGATGGAAAATTCGATTGATGCCGGATCTACCGCCCTCGAAATTCTGGTAAAGGAAGGTGGGCTCAAACTACTTCAGATTACAGACAATGGTCATGGTATTGAGGTCGGTCTTTCATCTTGGACCGATCCAACTGCTGACCTTAATAAGAAAGACGACCTTCCCATACTCTGTGAGCGCTTCACCACTTCAAAGCTGAAAGCCTTTGATGATCTGCTGTCTATTGGTACATATGGCTTCCGAGGAGAGGCGTTGGCCAGCATCAGCCATATCGCCCATCTCAAAGTCACAACAAAGACGGCTGGCTCAAGCTGTGCCTGGCAAGCATTTTACCAAGATGGCAAGCTGATACCAGCAAAGCCTGGTCAAACTCCTGATCCTAAACCTACAGCTGGACGACCTGGAACACAAATCACTGTTGAAGATCTCTTTTACAACATACCCAATCGAAGGCGTGCTTTTCGATCGCCGAGCGAAGAGTATGCAAAGATCTTAGATGTTGTCACTCGTTACGCTGTACACTGCGAGCACGTAGCATTCTCGATCAAGAAACATGGTGAAGCAGGAGCTGGCTTCTCAGTTGCAGCGGCTGCCAGCAAAATCGATCGAATCAAACAAGCTTATGGTGCCGCTGTTGCAAAAGAGTTGATTGAATTCAAGACCGAGAATGAAAAGTGGGGGTTCAAGGCGTCAGGATACTGTAGCAATGCCAACCACAGCGCTAAACGCACCACAGTTTTGCTCTTCATCAACAACCGCTCAGTTGAATCGTCAGCTGTCAAGAAAGCCATTGAACAAGCCTATCAGCTTTTCCTGCCAAAAGGCGGCCATCCGTTCATCTACCTCAGTTTAGACATTGACCCAGCCCGAGTCGATGTCAACGTTCACCCAACAAAACGAGAGGTCCACTTCCTCAGCGAAGACGAAATCATTGATCTCGTCTGTGTAGAGATCCGAGAACGCCTAACTCAAGTCGATACAAGCAGAACCTTCAAAACACAAACCCTCATCCCAACTATCAGCCCCAACCCTGGAGCCCTAAACCGTCAACAACCTCAGTCTGAAGACCAGCAATCGAGAGACGACTCACCCTCGATTCAACACCCACGCACACCAGCACCAAAACGCGCTTACGAAAACAACCTTGTCCGCACAGACTCCAAGCTCCGCAAGATAACCTCAATGCTCCCTCCAGCTTTAACTCCACTCACCTCCGTCGACGAAATGGCAACGCTAAATCCAGATCCAAACAATACTTCGACTACCAACCTCAACTCTCCCTCCAGCGTCACCTATATCACCACAGACAGAGCTCAGGTTCCCATTAAATTAACCTCTATCAAACATCTCCGCGCTACTGCGAGAGACGCCCTTCACATTCCCTTAACCGAAACTTTCGCCAACCTAACCTACGTCGGCCTCGTCGATCCCCACCGCCGTCTCGCAGCGATGCAGTCCGGTGTGAACCTTTACCTTGTTGACTACGGCATGATATCAAACGAACTCTTCTACCAAATCGGCCTGACCGACTTCGGCAATTTCGGCGCTATTCAACTCACATCTTCTGACGCACCACTCCTACATCTCAAAGACATCCTCAAGATTGCTGCGGAACTCGAAGTTGAGACCGACGAGTCACTGGCTAGATTGCCTGCCGAGAGAATCGCTGATAGAGTTTACCAGCAGGTATTTAGTCGACGGGAGATGTTGAAGGAATACTTCAGCCTCGACATTGATGACGAAGGCAATCTGCTGACGATTCCATTGTTGATCAAGAATTACCTGCCATGTATGGCAAAGCTGCCGACTTTCCTGCTTCGGCTGGGACCGTTTGTGAACTGGACAGACGAGGAGGAATGTTTCCGCACATTTCTCACCGAGCTCGCAGCTTTCTATGTTCCCGAACGCTTGCCACAGGTCAAGGTCAAACCGAGTGAGAAGAGCGGCAGCCCGATCAAAGGTAAATCACCTGCGTCCCGAGGACAAGAAGCTGGAGCAGAAGATCCGGACACTGAAATGGCAGATGACGATGACGAGACGCTGCATGAAGACGCGTCAGCAACAAGGACGATGGCGGGGAACGAGGAGAAGAACAGCGAAGTTGAAGAGGAAGATGCATACACCAACAGACGGAGGCAGGAGATTGAGTACGCGCTCGAACATGTCCTCTTCCCAGCCTTCCGGTCCCGATTGCTCGCGACAGAAGGTATGTTGAGAGGTGTGGTTGAGATAGCGAATCTCAAGGGCCTGTATCGTGTCTTCGAGCGATGCTGAGTTTCTTGCTGCTGGCTAAGACGTGAGAATTGTGTATGAATCTCGTGAGTTATTGATTACGAAGTGAAGAGAAGGGGCGAGGTTGAACGTGGTGAAGTAGTGGTCGTGTAGACTAGAATGTGTGTAAACCTGAAAGAATACTGATGCATGTCTGCAGTAAGCATTCTGCATACTATTTACAGTATACTGTTTCATAATCACATATCCGACGGGCTTTTCTCAATATCTCGAGCATTTCAAAGCCCATGCATCAGCTCATTCCCGCTAGCTTCCAGATTGTTGACCGCTCGAAATCATGTCACATGCTGCCCGGGCTCTTCCCTTCCGTGCTACAATAACAATCTAACCTCATGGGCACGAATGCTCCTTACCACTCACTCGAAAAGACGCCAGATGCAACCCGCCCAGCCCGCTTTACCATCAAAAATACATTTCCAAGCAAATTTTTTCGGACGCCAAACTCATGATTCATAATTGATTGTGGTCATTCCTGAACCCCGCCGCTGATCATTCGCGGAGACGATCCATTCTGCGTCTTCGGCTGTTACGTTCATGAGCAAGCTGTACGGTAGGACGCGGTACGCAGTGCCAGTGGTGCTTGCTCGCGTTTCGAGGTCGAGGAACATGTCTGGGATGAAATCGGTGGTTATGTTGCAGATGGGTTTGACGTCTGTGAGACCGTGTTAGTTGAACTATGTGCAGGATGGTGGGTTGCAGTAGGGAACGAAAGCGATATTGGGGAAGAGCAAGATATGATGGTGGAGTGCTGGGCTCGCTTACTTGAAGTCTTCCGCGTAGGCGGATCCTTCGCATCACAGTACAGGATGTTGACTTGTATGTTTGTCATGTCCCATCTCGTTCGGAGCAGGCGGATGAATTCATGCTTGACGGAGTTTTCTTTCTTTACTTCCTCCCCCTGTTGAGTTCTCGTCAGTGTGTGGTCCTCAGTATTACAGAAATAGGAGCCGAGCTGTACCTTTCTCAAATACCATTGGATTTGGTTCTTGGCTTTGTCAACATTCATGTAAGGACAGAAATAGCGGTCCTCCTCAAGGTGGATCCTTGGATCGAATCGAGCGGCGTAAGCCACGCCGTAACTGTAGCGAGAAATCATGTTGGTGACTACTTCATCGTCGATAGTATTGCTGAGCCCTTTGGCCACGGCGCCTCGACTTATGGCAGTCCAGCTGTTGGGTCAACTAGTGTTAGTCGAGAACATCGTTCTGGAGTGGGAGTTGTGGCGTAATCTTCAAGGGTACGTACGCGTTCTGTGGCCGCTGTATAGGAATGCCTGCCCATGCTTCTTGAAGTCGTTTCAGCAGATAAGAGTTGTCGCCGAAGCCGCCAACAAGTAATATCGCCTGTTTGTGTTAGCTTGGAAACTGATGTTACATCATTTCTGGCCTTAAGGTCAAAAGGCTGTATGGTTAATCAACGCACCTTTGCTTGGATGTCTCTTGATTGCATCTCTAGTACTTGAGTCCTCACTAAATCAATGACTTGATTGCAGGTTGGATTGAAAATGGAGTTGATATGACCCCTAGTAGAAGAATGATTAGAAAATTAGCCTTCTCCGATTTCTCGTTCAACTTACGGCTCTAAGACGATGGCCGGGTTCTGCCTCTGTAATAGAATGCCTTTCCTTGGTGGCTTCCAGCCATTAATCGTAAACTCGTAATTTTGCCAAGCATTCCCATCGTAAACTCGCTTGAGACCGTACTCCCACTCGTTGTCAAACGCTTTAGCCTTGTTTTGCGCCGGAAGTCTATCGTAGTCACCAGTACCCACCCGCACTCGGATAAAAGCCTCGAATGCCTGGTCTAGGTAGACTGCGCCGCACAAGCCGCCTTGAATGTTGTCAGTTTCAAGCATAATGTGTCGCTACTAAACGACTTAGCCCGACGACCATAACATACCTGTAGGCTCAACACACATGGCCAACCTGAGAGGTTGCAACGATTCAACTCGGTAACTGATTAAATCCACTGTGCCACCTCCCGCATCACATACGGTGAAGCTGTCTCCTATCTATTGAAGCCTTGTCAGCACGACTTCGTAAGGTCACCTACGATATGTCGTGGCTCACCGAAATGTCCGGTCTCAAGCGAAGACCAGCGTCTTTCCAAGCTGCAAGCGCAGCAGCTTCTGGCTCAGTTACAAGTCTTAGGACCGGCGTGCTGTTGCCTCGACGCGCAGTAATTCCGGCTTGTATAGCCGCATCCTTTGTTCGCTTCTGTGCGGCGTGGTCCCAGTTAGCAGGAATGGTCAAAACCACCCTGATGTCCATATTGTCGAGGGCAATCTTGGTTAGCTTGAGTTCCATTTGTTCAATCGTATGTCTCCACAGAAGCCGAAGATAGTCTGCAGCGACCTCAATGGGCTGTTTCTTGAGAGTCTTGAGTGCTCTTTGCGCATCTCTGACCTTCGTTTCTCTAGCTTCTCCTGTCCTCGGATCTAGCTCGCATGCTTCGTCTGAGAGCAGCAACTTGAACCATTGAACAACATATTGTCCGTCAAAAGCGGGATCAAATCCCCAACCCTTGATATGGCCGAAGTGGTCATAGATTACCTTGGACGGGACTTTGTCAGAATCCCGGTCACGACCTGCACCACGCCAGGAGTGTATCTGGTCAGTGAAAGATAGATTGCCAGACCACGTCCATGATACACCAGAGTATCTGCATAAAGAGCAGTGTCAGTATCAGTGCGTCGTCATACATCATACGACAGGCTGATCCAAAATGGGATGACGATTACGGGAATCTTGTGCACTTACGTTGTGCCGAAATCGATTCCAATAACCGCGTACTGGCGCTGAGCATAGGCTTCTATCTGGCTGCTTCGCCAGGGGGATACCATACGGTTTGGGTTAGGGCTGTACCGAGGTGACTTAGGGATGGGCGAAAAGCCGCCGGCGGCGTCGAGCTCTACCACAGACATACTAGAGCGTATTTTGTGAGTCGACATAGTTCACTTCTTGGTGTCACCTTGCTGGAAAATGGCTTGGTAACTCGTAGTTGGTGACAGTGCTTGGAATGCGCCTCAGTCGTCCGTAGGCTGATGAGCCATAAACCAAGATGACCTAATGGGGCTAAAAGGATGGCTTGTTCAAGGATGCAATGACCTCCGTTGTTGAGACCGTTCAGGTTATGGGGTTAGAAGATGTTCAAAACCTAGACACCGAAGCGCTCCTAAGCCATCAGCTCAACACCTTGAGGAGTTGACGAGCTTGTGAATCCCAGTGACACAACATGAAGAGGCACCAGTTTAGTTAGACAGTGGGTAGCCAGGTGAAAATTGGCCGAGACCAGAAAGTTGTCTCAGACGATGATTGGAAGAGAAGCACAAGCGTTCTCAAGAGGACATTGGAAGCTGGGAGGAAGAAGTTGCGTGATAACTAGCCAAGAAGGTCGATGAGAACCGAACCGGAGCTGCATACTCGGGCACATGGTTTGTCTGTGGGTATAGACTAATTATTCAAACTTTGAAGGCGTGGCACAAGTCTCGGCTAGATGGTATCAGGCTGGAACTTCAAAGTGTTGCTCGACACAGCTAGACGTCTCGGTGGGCGACTAGAGTGCAGAGAATGCGTTTGACGCGGCATTTTATGTTCCGTTTCACCATACTTCAGAGTCTGTTTGGGCTGTTGTGTGACAAGCCTCTCTCTCAAAGATATTGATGTTGTGCGGTCTTCGATGCTTATTGCCAGCAACTTCACTAGTTGAAGCGTGCATAGTGGCTTTCGATAGAACGCGTCAAGAGGGCTGCAGGTTCATGGATGGGTGGAGACATTGTTGGTACTCAAGGTTCGTAAAATCTTAATATTTGCGGAATTTGCGGCTGAAAGATAAAGAACGGACGAAGTGCACTCAGATGTTCCCGAGTTTGACCATCACGTCTAGCTACAAGCAATGGGGTCCGATAGGTCTAGAGGCAGTTGGCTGCACGCGATATTCCCCACCCTTTGTATAGTCAAGGTGATCAATGGGATAGCCTGCAGCCAAGCTGCACGCTTAGCGAGCATGTCTCGAGACCTCGCTCAATTTGGATACCCGAGCAGGTGAGTGGAGAGGGGTCAGGCCCAGGCCGGTGGATGCCTGGGCTCACGATCGTGCAAGGTGATTCCGCAAGGTGATTCTGCAAGGTGATTCTGCAATGCTGACCATGGCTAGGCGTTTTTTAGTCATTGTGAAGAGCGTTAACCATTGTTTGTGACGCGGACTTACTTCAAAGTTCTTGGTAACGATCATCAGTCAGTCAATCAATCAATCAATCGATCAATCGACATTGACCTTCAACTGTAACAATGGCGACGAAAGATGTTGACATGGTTCTGGTCATGGGCCTTTCAGGTGCTGGAAAGAGTCACTTTATCAACACGTTAACTGGTGCTCGAAGTGGTGACGATAACTGTGCAGAGGTAGGAAAACGATTGAAGTCACGTAAGTAAAGACAGGAAAGCGTCTGAGCAGAAGGTTGATGAACAGGAAGAAACGCAACGGTGTCAAGCTGTAGCAACTGCGATTGGAAACACAAATTTTGTGATTGTCCGTAATCAATGGCAGGTACAGCCTGTATGAAGTTCTAACATCAGACAGGTAGATTGTCCTGGATTCGATGACACAGAGAGAAGTGACACCGAGATTTTGAAAGAGATCACGCAAACTCTTTCAACACTGTATATACTAGGTTTAAAGCTGAAGGGGGTGATCTACCTTCAGCGCATTACAGATGTGAGAATGCAAGGTTCGAGCATGAAGAATCTCCAGCTTTTTGTGAGAATGGTTGGAAAGGAGCAGCTCGAGAATGTTGTCTTCGTTACTACAATGTGGGACAAGCTCAAGGAGAAGGATCTCAAGGAGGCGATCGAACGCGACAATGAACTCCGAGATGAGTATTGGGGTGAATTCCTCAGCCTAGGGGCAACGGCGACACGCTTTGAGGGCAGCCAAGCCTCTGCAGAAGGCATCCTCTCTATCTTGCTGGGAAAGAAGGACACTCAGCTCAAGGTACTGAACCAACTTGTCAACGACAGGAAGGCACTGAGACAGACAGACGTGGGGGCATTTCTTGAGCCCCGAGTGAAACAGCAAGAGGCCGACTATTCGGATCGCATTGAGGAATTGGAGCAACAGCTAAAACTCGAAAGAAACTCGTCGAGGAAGCTGAACGCCCAAAGATGGAAAAGACAAGCAGAAGAGGGTAAGAAGCAACGGAAGCAAGACCGAGAGACTCTGGACTCGAAGCCCGGAGTAGATGCAAAGAAGACGCTGGAAAACTTGAGAGAGGGCAGCTTGCACATCTGGAAAAACGCGCTACAGGCGTTAGCGGCTGTGGTTAGCATTAGCGTTGCGATCACTGGAATCATTCTCTCTAATTCGTAACAAGCAATGTTAACAGATAGGTATATTATAGAGGCAGATCGCCATGCACGTTCAGCTTGCAAGTCCAGACCACAGTGTCCATGGCGAGTGTAACACAAGTGTATGCCTTGACATTCAGAGGTTCAAGTCAATTAAATTCAAAGAATTCCACTTGGGCTGAAAGTAGTTAAGGCTTGGCACTCGTATCCTTCATGCAGACCAAGAGTCTCGATTGTGCTGCAAATCACCGGTCACAAGGATTCGAACTTGCGGCTGCATAAGTCCGGACATAGATTGTGCAAGCTAGTTCCTAAGCTTTGTGGTCAGAGTAGTAAGCGAACTCTGTGCTCAAGCTTGTGAGTGTGGCATATGCCACAAAGCTATCTTGGGCGTTCACCAGTTGCGTCAAAGTTGATGGAAGAATCTCGCGCTCCATCATGTTTAACATGCCACTGAGGAAGAAGGGCAGGTCTATGTCCGAATCCAACAATAGACCGAATATGCCTCCTCGCACCATGACAAACCAAACCATTTCGTACGCTGGAGGTGTGCCATTTCCACAACCAGAAACATTGACACACAAAGGACTTCCGCCAACTCCGAACCAGGCAAGCATCCAGCGAAAGGAGTTGCCTCATGAGACGAACCACCATGTTGATGGGCCACAGTTGATGCCGGCTGAGGTCAGCAATCACACAGGACAGTTTGCGTCATTGGAAGAAGAGTTGGCAGATGAGAAACTGAAAAGTGCTTACTTTGAAGGTGAGATGAACAAATTGGTTGCTGAACTGGCGTCGCTTCATTCCATGGATCCATTTCGAAAAGACGACAGCTATATCGTGTCCATGGTCAAAACACTACGATATCACATCACGACATGGAGTAGGAATTACCCAACTGGCAAGATCCCCAAGAACAATCTTTTTCAACAATCACAGCAAGAGAAACAAGACCACTGGTTTGGTGCTGTGGTGGCGGATCCCAAGATGTACCTTAGAGAAGGCACGGAATACAACTTGCAGGTCTTACTGCAAGGGTATCTCTGGATGAAGTTGATTAATAACATCTTTAAACGCCTCGTATGGACGGGCGGGGCGTGCGTCCATCGATCCGGCCCGGGCGACAAAGAGTGTAAGCTATACAAATCGATGATGTGTCTTAACCAGCTTGTTCGAGATCGTAAGTCGTGCCTCGGTGTTGATCGCTCCCCGAGTGGCTGACTTGGAGCGTGTTAGGTCATCAGTCAGACGAAATCTATCTCCCGTGGCGGGCAGAAACATGTCGAGTGGTGGCAGATATAGCACATAAACCTTGCGTAGATGCGGCAATTCGGAGCATTGTCAAAGAAGTGAAAGGGGAGCTGAGATCGTTGAAGTCTTCGGATGACGATGGGTTCTGGTACGATAAGTCGGGCTCCCGATCAAAGACGATCACTTTGGAGTCTGTTATCCGCAATGCGGTCGAACTTGACCAGATATTGTCCCAACAAAGAGCCGATTACTTCTTTTTGGATGCATACGGCAAAAATTTCCCCGAGGCCTTCAAACCATTTCTCATGGAGGAAGAAAACAATGAACAAGGGCTCGGGTTTGAGGGGAACGCAGGCCAGCAGGGGCCTCCTATAGACGTTGAAATTGTCAAGGCACCAGCATTAATCAAATATGGCGATAGTGCGGGCAAGCAGTACATCGCAACTCAGCATTTAGTGCTGCTGAGTGCTGTGGTTGACCTGAAACGTCCTTCCAGGCCGCCGGTACACAATGGGTTGATGAGCCGGTTGCCAGCACACAACGGAATGATGAGATGGGATGGATGAACACGAGGTGGGAAACATGTACGAAAAGGCGGCCGATTTGAACAGTCTACATGCTCGTATCAATATGGTAGGAGGCATAGTCGTGGCAGACGGGCGTGATGGAGTTAGTGGAGGAGCAGCAAATGACCAAGGGTAATGGGCCGCGAAAGCATCTGCATTGGACAAAGGAGATCTGGCATCCTGAAAATTTCTGACACTGCCGCTGCAGCCGGGTCAAGTGTTTTCATTTTTCCATCTCCAATACCTCGCAGTCCACATAGTCATGCAGTTGCAAGGATGAGAAGATCAGCCTAGTGTCACACAAACGGCCACATATAGCGCCAGACGTGTGAGCGCTGGGACGCTGAGTGAAGTGGTCCACCACCATTTCTGTTGTGCAAGTGCGTCAGCGCAAGTGGGAGGCAGGAAAGCACGAATACGTACTGAAGCAAAGTCTTTTATCTCGCTGTATACGCAGCCTGTGATTTGACCTGCAGCGACAATACCTGACACGTTTATTGCAGTCGCCGTGTCGTCCTCGAATTTTGGGGTTTGATTCGTTTCACGTCGTGTACGTCGTCATTCGTCCGGTAGGGCGTTCAAGTGGGTGCAGCAGCAGCAGCAGCAGCAGTACCAGCGGCCGCATCGATGGCTTGGGCACTAGCAGCAGCGATTCTGGCTTCCTGCACGACACCCATGAAGAGTTTGTTCTTGACATCACTAGCGAGCAGGCCCGCTATGGCTTCTTGACTGATTTTGTTTCCACCTTTCACTACCTGCTCGATCGACTTTTCCGGAAGGACTCGGAGGTTTGTCTTTGTGTCTGACGAGGCGGCAAGCTCGGTGGCAGTGCGGCGCGGACCAGGTGCGGAGCCTTGTCGGAGCTTTCGGGATGCTTCTTTCACCTTGATGGCATGGTCAGCAATTTGGTGCTTCGCATATTCCGCGTTGGTGAAGAGCGGTGATTGTGATAGCGTCGAGGTCCAGTATTTGTTCCAGAGCAGGTCCAGCAGTTGTTGGTCCAGAGTCGACTTGAAGTGGTGAATATCAAGAGGGTAGTAATCATTGGCGTGAGCACCGAAGTCTTCGATCTTGCCGGTGGGGATGGCCTGGAAGCCATCGTCCTGAGCTTTCTGATCTGAGGGTCGATAGCTGTCAGGATATGTTCGGAAGGCGCCGATCTCGACTCGGCCGGCGGAGACGGTTCGATCGGGATCAATAACGACGGCAACGAATGGGGTGTGGCCTTGCTGCCAGGTCTTCTGCGTGCCGACATCTATGCCCGACAGCCAGCAGCCATATCCAGGGTGTGAGTGATACCAGCCGATCGGATTTTCTTGTCTGTCCGTCTGTCTTGAAAAGTGGGGGAAGGTTGCCATGTATTCGTATGCCTCCTCGTGCGCATTAACTCGCGTCTCCGTCGCTTCAACAGGTAGCCGGAAGGCGTCGGTGACAATGAACGATCGTCCGGACACATAGCCGAGCATCAAGCCCATGATTTCGATGGAGCCTCCGGATCGAGCGTGCATTGTCATCTTGAGGAGTGCCAGGGCCGAGATTCGGACGTCGGTGAAGTAGTTGGGATCATCTTTCCACGGTTTTGTGTCTTCGGTCAACTTCTTGTACGCTGTAGCTTCCGGTAGGGTGTACAGAGCATTCTTCTCGCCGTCGATGGTAATGATTTCGTTCTCGGCTTCCCAGCTACGCTGCGCTGCACTTGTCGACATTCTGTGAAGGTCGGTAGATGCAAAGGGCAGAAAGTCGGGGTGAGAGGAGAACAGATGGTAGGAACCAACACCGGTCTGTAACAGAATGGCAGGTGGCAGGTGGCAGTGAGGTGCTTGTGGGTCATGGGCAGGCAATCGATATGCAATCGATAAGGCTGAAGCACGACGATTCAGGTGGACGCCCGGGTTGCTGTGCCAACACAACGCGATACAAGTGCAAAGCCTGCTGTACTACCCTGTACCATGTGCACGCTGGAACTAGGTCCACCACGTATTCATTCTCAACAAACTTGCCTACTACATGTATCATTTGGCCACCTACTCGAACCACACGGCTGCCGTTTCGCAATTTGCATTGAGGAAACCGCGACTGCTGGACAGCCGTGTTACTGCCACCAGCGGCCACCTACCATTACCGAATGCTCTCGACTCCCTTGAGAATCCACGATGGATACCAGCTTCTTGCAGACTCAAGTCACGACCATCATAGGCCAACTACATTCCATATTCGACGAGATTGGTGTTCCTCGAAATGAGCGCGAATCGCGAGAAACAGAGGTGCGTGGTGGCCGTGGCCGCTCGCATGACACGAATAAATTGCTAACAAGCAGCAGCTCTTCACTGCGCTGTCGGATACCCTCAACAACCAGCTGCGACTCGCTAACTCGTACGTCGTGCTCCAAGAACCCCGTTGGCACAGTGCTAACTGTCATCAGCGAGAAGAACAAGTTGACCGATGAGGCACAAAACATCATCACCACCATCAAGCAGATGGAGAGCTCCTTGGAGGATGAAAGAGACTTCAGCTACAACCTCAACACACAAGACTTGAAGGTCACATACCCACTGGTCGATTGCTTGCGCGACCTCAAGGAAAAGTACAATACTATCAGCCGACTGCATCGGGAACGATTCGAACAGGTCAAGAAGCTGGTGCAGGCTCTCGAATCATATTCCTCCCATCTCGAATCCTCCTTCATCAAGATCAAACTGCCGCCGACAAACAGCAGCTCATGCCCTCCGACCTTCGATCTATCACCCTCGTATGTCGCCACTCTGGATGATGAGTTCACCCGTGTCTACGACGAGTACAATAAGCGCGTCAACGTCGTCCAAACCACGGCCGAGGAGATTGTGCGCTTGTGGTCAGATCTCGGCATTCCGCAAGCTCAAACCGATTCCACTATTGTCCAGCACTACCGCGAATCCCCCGAACAGCTGGGACTCCACCAGTCAGACATCGACCGTTTGAGAAGCAGGAGGGACAAGCTCGTTGAGGAGAAGAGAGCGCGAGAGAAGAGGTTGAAAGACATCAAGACCACCATCGAAGGCCTGTGGGACAGACTGGGTGTGGAAGAGCCGGATCGCAAAGCCTTTCTCGCCGCGAACCGTGGTTGTGGTCTAAGAACCATCAACGAATTCGAAGATGAACTCGCCCGCCTCAATGAACTCAAGCGACAGAACCTACACCTCTTCGTCGAAGACGCCCGAGTGCGCATACAAGAGCTCTGGGACGCCTTATACTTCTCCGAGGAGGAGATGCTTGATTTTACGCCAGCTTTCTCCGACGTGTACAGCGATGCCCTCCTGTCGGCTCATGAAGCCGAAATTGAGAGGCTGACCACGCTGAAAGAGCAACGCACACCTATACTAGCCGCCATTGAGAAGCACAAATCTCTGATTGCCGACCGGGATGCTCTTTCAGCTTCCGCCGCAGATGCTTCGCGATTACTGCTCAAGCCTCAGAAGGGTGAGAAGCGTGATCCAGGCAAACTGCTGAGGGAGGAGAAGATGCGGAAACGAATAGCAAAAGAGCTGCCCAAAGTGGCTGCAGACTTGACTAAGACTTTGCAGAAATACGAGGAGGAATATGGACGACCTTTCCTGGTGCATGGTGAGCCGTACCTGGATGAGCTGGAAGTGCAAGACATCAAGCCACCTCCTCCACGTTCCAAAACGCCAAACGGCATTCCGCCGCGATCGAAAACCCCAGCCCCAGGCCCGGTGTCCAAGCCTGCTGCAACTACAGCCAAGCCTGTACAACCTTCGAGACCGAAAAGCGCTATCGGCAACGCTCCTCAGTCACGCCTAACGACCAAGACCCCGACAAGTACTCGTCCTCCTCCTAGTCACAATCCACCACCATCCGCCACCAATCCGCCCTCAAGAATCCCGACCTCTCCATCAAAACTCCCGTCTCGTGTACCACTGGGCAACCTCCACCATGGAGGCAATTCTCCAGAACGCCGAAGACCTGCACCACCACCACAACCAGCTCAGATATGTGAACCTCCGTCCGCACAGCACAACTTTGCGCAGTCTGTACGGACCATGGGACCGCCGCGAGCGCCGCCTCCCAAAATGCGAAGCCTTTTTGAACCTCCGGCCGATGTGACGATGGCAAGCACGGCGTCATACTCGGTCTCGGATAGGCCACCGAGTGTCCAATCGAGCTCACATTCCGAAGCAAGTAGCAAATTTGTCAGACCCATTAGCCCGGAAGATGTATATGACGATCGGGAGCGCATGTCATACATGTCAGCCTCACTGATCGATCGTGAGAAGCACTATCAGCAACATCAACAAATTCACTTCAACAGCTCGATACAACAGAACCCGGCCCGCCCTGCGTCACGGCAAACGTCAAACACATCTTCGAATCTGACTACAGGGACGACCGCTAGTGGCAGCGAGAACTGGGAGACATATTCCGACACAAGCGAAATGGAGCCCGAACGGGACGCAAGAGATGCCTATTATGCCAAGGTGAGTGGCAAACGAGTCGGCGGCCCGTACGGCCACATGGCGCCTCCGCCGAAAATGCGTATGCACGGACGAATTGATGAGCGGGACGAGAATGCTGTGAGGGTTAATGGCAGCGACACAGCATGGAGCACGGAACTTGAAGAGACTTATTGATTGACTTTTGTACCTTTCTTAACAACATATTCTGCATAGCTGGACTGAACGGGCGTTGGGAACAAAAAGGGAAACCATCAAGTCAAAGGCACTTGGTGCCTGGAGGTTTTTTGACTGGTGTTTTGGGCGGCACAGATATGTAAGACCACGACCGGATGATTGTGTTCAAGAGCTTTCGAGCCATACAGATCAAGAACGATGAACCTGTTTCAAATGTCGGCTTTCCCTTCCATGTAGTCACTTGTGGATCGGCGTGGCTCAACGGCCCAGCTGAGACATTGCCAACGAGGTCACGAGATCTCGTGTTCGCCATGTTTCATCTTCATTTTCTAATTTTAAAACTAGAACATGTTCACCTTCCAACACCTTTGCATGCCAACCACTTCGAGTGTGGACACATTTGCACGAACAAATACGTGGTCAACAGCTCTCGGGTTAGGTGTGCAAACCCTGAAATATAGCACTTTCAAGCATATCCGAAGCGTCGGGGTACAGAGTTGCCGCTGCCAGGGATTGCCAACCTTCCAACCTCTTGATCATCACTCTCCACTCAACACTCCGCTGAGCTTCAACTTAATCGTCTGAGTTTCACCACACATGCTTTTCATCGTTCTTGCGCCTTTGTTTTCGCTCTGCTGTCAATTTCTTATCCTGTTGTCCAGCGTTCCGTCTTATAGCCTTTGAACGGTCTGTCCCATGATGATGACGCCTTGACGAGAACCACGATTTCCTTGCGCTGTTGTTCGCTTCCTTCGCGATGAAATGTTATGAAATCACGACTTTATGTTCATAGTGCTTGGCTGGAATTTTCGACGTTAACATTGTACGATATGCTCAGATGGAGGTCAATGCGACGTAGACAGAAACATCTGGCTTGGACAGTACTTGGCATCATTTTCTTAACCACTGTCTTCAGGCTGTACAATCATGCATCAACCAGATCTGCAAACCCCGACCTTCCATCGTCGACGTTGGAAGAACGAGAACCAAACCCACTCCTTGCTCAACATGCCACCTTCTGGCGAACCCTTCATTCCCTTATCCTAAACAACCACCCTCAGACTGAGAAGAAGCCAGACCTGGTTGTCCCAAGGAATCCTCGTATATCTTACGACCCTGGACATGCTCATCCACGTCCTGATGTTCTCTGGATGGATCATCTCGACGTTGAACGCATGAAGAATGCCCACGCAAACTTCATTACCGACATTCGCAAGCTTCCCGCCACCCATGGTCCGATATACAACCCGGGCACTCGAGGCATCGTAACAACGGCGTCCAACTCTCTCTTGGCCACCCTCACCATCTCCCTTCATATGCTCAGGAAAACTGGGTCCACCCTACCAGTGGAAATTTTCTTGGAAAGACCCAGCACTCACAGCCAAGCCTTTTGTACGCAAGTCTTCCCGAACCTGCACGCGAAATGTCTTTATCTTTCCGACATCTTCGATCGCGCCGGCTCGAGTTTCTCGCTTTCAACCTATCAATACAAAATATTCAGCATCCTCTTCTCCTCCTTCGAAGATGTCCTCCTGCTCGATTCTGACGCCTGGCCTGTCAGTAATCCTGAACCACTGTTTCACTCGTTTCCATTCACTGATACCGGCATGGTTCTCTGGCCTGACTTTTGGTATGCATCTGAATCACCCTACTTCTTCGAGATAGCAAAAATCAAAAATCCACCGACACTCGAGGTCCAGCCTGCCACCGAGTCTGGCGAACTCATGTACAGCAAATCCAAGCATGGGTACGGGATCATGCTCGCAACGTATTATAACTATTATGGACCAGACTACTACTACCTACTGCACTCTCAAGACGGACCAGGCCAAGGAGATAAAGAGACCTTCATGTGGGCTGCAACAGCCCTTGATGAGCAATATTACTTAGTCCATCATCAGGTGACAAGCCTAGGGAGACATGACTCAAATGGTGAATGGATCGGGACAGGCATGGTTCAGTACGATCCAATACAGGACTTTTTTTGGACATCCTCAACGGCTTCTAGTGGCATTGACAACGGGAAAACAGTAACGAAAGCAAGAAGAACGGAGCCCAAACCAATGTTCATTCACGCCAATCATCCGAAATACGACCCATACACCATTTTCGACGAGAATATTAACAATATACACACTCCAACTCGTGACTCGAGTGGTTCTCCAGTCAGATGCTGGTTCTCTTCTAGTGATGCTGTCTCGCTGTTCGGCCTCGACATTGAACGCAGGTTCTGGGAGGTAATGGAAAAGATCGCTTGCAATGACCTTAAGGGTCTTTGGACCCGTGAAGACAAGCCGACAAAAGCCGACATTGAGGAGATGAAGGAACGAGACAAAAAGATTTGTCAGAAGGTGAAGGACCACATTGAGGTTGTTTTTGACGCCAAGACGGCTGAAAAGCGGGATGAAAACACGAACACTTAGGACTGTGGGCCTCCGAAATCATCAGGCTGAGAAACATTCTTTCCAAACACGACAGCTGCTTTGATTTCAATCGACGCACTCTTGTACATCATGAAAATGTGCAGACTGGCAGCGTTATATGGATACAACACCTCACAGCTACGAGCGTCTCGAAGTGTGTACGCCCGGCAATTGGAGTGTTGAATGAGTCCGACGAGCAAGGAAAGACATGACGGCTATGGGCGAGGCAACACGAATACAAGGGATGTACCACAGGTACGAGGCAATTGTGACTTGTGCAACGAAAAGACGAGCTGGTGACAGCCAGCACATGCATAGCTTGAGGAATTCTGCGCAGGCAATCCAATGCGCAAGGCAAGCACATCATCAATGACGACTATTCGGACATGGGCACAAACGAGGACTGACAATGATGTGTCAGAATGGACACGATCACAGTGTTCAAGAATTTGTATCCGAAGGTACACTAAATCTCCATGAGGGAGTAAAGCTCAGCGAGGGCTAACTGGGAAATTCAATCGCAACAGCCCTATAGATCTTGTGAAACATAGACATGATAGCAACGAGTACACGAAATATCAAGAAGACCTATGACCATTCTCATTGAATTCAACGTGACTGTATGCTCATTGTCACGAAGTCATCGTACTCGAAACTGTCCGGCTTGCATTCGGACTGAACTTACGAAGCGGAACAGAGGGTGACTGGCGGTAAAACTGGAACAACGCTCTTGGATTCACAATAATAAAAACTGGATCGAGGTGTACTGACGTGAAGAAAATTGCCAAGAAATTATACAGTGAGATTAGGCCTTCGTTACTTCGTTACTTCGTTACGTCTAATAGCAGCAATGCAAGCAATTTTTCCTCCTTTGCAGACCATAAAAAAAAACCTCATTATCGATTCAACTCAGGCTGTCTTTGACACAGTTGAGTTGTGGACTGTGCTTCTACCATGTGTTGAAGCATGTGAGGTTAATTGATTGGCTGCGTCGCTTTGACGAAGGTAATACGTATTGAAACCCTTACTCGTTAGCCGGGGTGGATTCCTGGCCAAGAGGTGGGCATTAGTGTCCGTTATCATGCTGATGGTGGAGGGAAAATATTCTCAACGGTGATGCCTGACTTTCTCTTTCTTGGGATAGAGTTTGGATTGGTGACGAAGCCGTTTGCAACGATATCTTCTGGGGAAAATCCACCGAAGCACCTGATGTATTTGCTATAGGCGTCTTTGGGAAATAGCTCGTCAAGGGCGAGTTCGTCGCAAGCATGAGGCTGGGGATGACGTCTGACTTTCTCACGACTGAGCGCGCGGTGCTCCTCGCATTTCTGGCAGCTCATATTATGCTTGTCTCTCAGATGTGTTCGGATGTCACTGAATCTTTGCCGTTGTACGAAGCAGGCTGGACAGACAAAGCAGTATCCATTCATTAGTATCCCGGGCTTTTGTGTCTCTGGGCCCTTGATGACTAATTCCTCGAATATTTGGTCCAGATAATTCCTGAGCTTGCCACCACTCAGATTAATATTACCAAGGGGCTCTCGACGTATTGGATCTCCTGGGCGTGAGAATTGTTCTCCAATGTTTATCACATGAGGCATACCCTGCACTCTACCATCTGCAATATCTAGCGACTGATCGTGCTTGCCGTGTGACGGAGAGTCTCGCCTCTGGCTTTCACACCGAACTGTCGGATTTCGTGATCGATTCATGTAACCTCGTCGACTCGGACTGCTGGAACGCGAGATTTGACTTCTTGGACTCCCCACCCGGCTTCGCGATGTACTTCGTGATAGATTCATTAGGCTTCTGGAGCTATGGACTCCTTCCGGGTCCTGTCTGTTCAAGACAA
This sequence comes from Neophaeococcomyces mojaviensis, assembly GCA_030247915.1. Lineage (NCBI taxonomy): Eukaryota > Fungi > Ascomycota > Eurotiomycetes > Chaetothyriales > Neophaeococcomyces > Neophaeococcomyces mojaviensis. The sequence continues at coordinate 26,986 of JAPDRQ010000144.1, forward strand.
TGATCTCAGGATGCTCGATGATACCTATAGATACGTGGTCCATATCTTCGTCACGCATATCTGTTAGTTGTGAGACTGATCTTATAAGTTCATGCGGCTCGCTCGTTTCTACAGTTTGAGAAGTCTGTCCAATTGTGTCCCCGAACAGCTTAATATTCTTGAGCAATAGTTTCAGCATTTCTGGATTGCCACTTTCAATAGCTGTACGGAACAAAGTTTTGAGAGCCCCGTAGTGGGAGCTGCCACCGAGTTCGTCTGGGATGGAGGTCTTCCCACCGTTCTCAATCAGAAGCTCGAAGATGTCGGCGTAACCCATGTATATCGCAACCATTAATGGAGTTAAACCAAAAACATCGCGTGACTCTTGTAGAGTCCACACTCTGTTCACCCAAGGTTGGCTGGTGTCCGCCAGAAAGCTTTTTAAGAACAAGGTATCTCCCACTTCCGCAGCTAGATGGAGACCATTGCGGCCAAGAATATCTGGCTGATATGCCTGCGCGTACCAAGACTGCGAGATCTGATCTTGTGGTAGTCGGCCAAGAATTGCAAGGTGGCAAGGCTCTATTGTCGTTTCGAGAGATGACTTGGTCATGTCTCTATATCTCTTACCCATGTCAGCAAAGACACTTGTCAGAGCTTCCTTGAGTCGTTTTGCCATGCTTGCTACCGTGTCAACTGTATGTTTATCAAGATAATGGGCATTTGATTTGTGATAAAACAAAATCCTGTTGGCCTCAGCTTCGTCACCTTGCTCTTTGTAGTAAGCCACAAGTTGATCTCGCACGTTGTTAAGCTCGTGGTCGAACGTGTCGCTCTTATTCAAATCGTATGATTTACGGATTTCCAGATAATGGTACCCTATGTCAAGTAGCCGACGGTTGATGAGTTCTTGTTGGAGTTCTGCAACCTGCATACGCAGTTGAGTAAGATAGCGGAATGTTGTAAGTAACTGGTTTCCAGTGACAAAGGCTAGATCTTCCAATGCCCTAGTTGATTCATGCACTTGATGCACTTGGAAAGAAATCTGCAGGCGAGCAGCTACAGTATGTCTTTGTTGAATGTACTCAAAAAGATCTACTAAGTCTCCGAGCACACGGAATCTGTAGTTATCACAAGGTTAATCGAATTCTGTGAGAGTTTTCGAGAACTTACTGAGATCTGATTTCAGAGAAATTCCCAAGCCTTAATGAGGTATAAACATCACCTAAATGTACATTTCCACCACCAAATAACTGTTTAGTAAAAAAATCTTTTCCAACAATTTGATCCTGGACGTTGAAGGAACTGTTAAGACCGGTAATTTATTAGTACCAAACCTCAAATTGTGATTAGAAACACAATTGGTATGGGATATTCCGCTGTCTAATCTGCAATTCCAAGTAGAGAGTCATGCCAATGACTTAACTTGAGATCTCAGCGCTGGGAAATAATGACTATTCTGAAGTGTCACAGGCATCAGCCCGGTTTCTTGATGCACTTCAGGAATTTGCGGCGAGAGAAATCCCGTTGTCACTGGATAATTCCACCACTACCACAGCTTATGCCTATCTTTGAACATTCCTTTGCCAAGCTACACAACTACTAGAAGGATTGGCATATGATAGCAATTGGCTATAAAGCAGTTGACCATGAACGACCTCAAAGACACGCAAGATGTTGACGTACCTTGGAGTCATCGAAGATGCGATCCGGAACTCGGATGTACTCTGTATTGATGTTTCTTTATCCAGATTTTCTGTTATAGGATGTCCGTCTTCTGCGACCGATCCCCCAAAGATCCCGACTCGGGCCTTACTTGGTCCCATATCAGGGCTTATTGCTCTCTTGTGACCTGCTCTTGTCTGAGGCCCGCAGGAAAGGCTGCTTATTACACATTGGGTACATCGCTCACCTCGTGCGAAATTGCGATCCACTGGTAAACACTAGAAAGAAAGCGTTAGCTCGCGGTTTAGACGGGTTACAGATACTCAGTCCAGCTATACAGCCCTGATGGACTCCACTTCATCACTCAGCTAACAAGCAACAATCCACCGCAAGAAAATTGAACATTAATAGGACTGTTGACTGACTTTGACTTTCTTTACACGACAATTTTCACATTTTAGCAGTGATCGACTTGTTTTCGAGCTTTGTTTCTCTGGTCGGTCATGGGCAATCCCCCCGAAAGACTGCATGTCTCAAATTGTGGCTTCGACGACTGTTGAACTCATTTGGATCAACATTATTAGTAATTTCGAATAGCCAACAGCGCCTCGCGCCAATAGGCTGAGGCTGTGTCACTATCACGTGATTCTATTGTTTGCATCGTTTATTACACTTTTTGCGCTCATAGCGGTCTAGGATGGAAGCTACATCTCATCCTTCTCTATTCTTTGGTTGCAGAAATAACTAAGACACTACCAACTATTCGACAGATGGTTCAAGTGCAAAACAACAGCAAATTACGCCGCCGAAGCTTACGGCTACCTCTTTGCTAGCATGCGAATACGAAAGGTCGAGGTTCGCAGCATTCCAGATTTGGTTGGGCATTAGTGGAGCAGCGCCTTGCATAAGGGAATTGATTTCTTCAGCTGAAAAACAGGAATCGGACCTGGTCACGCTCTCTTGGATTGGCTTGCTCAAACATGGAGTGCGAATGAGTACCGAGCTAAGTTAGCAGACTTGATGACGGGCAGATCTTCGTACCGCATTCACTTTACTACTTTCGCATGCTACTCAGGGGCTCTCACGTACGAAACCATCCCCGCCCGCATGCACATGTTCGGTTCAGGATCCCTACGGGTTGACTTCGACAATGACCGGCCATCCAAGTGAGTGTACCAACACCAAAGCTCGTCAAACTCCGGTGTGCCTAACATGCTAGAGGCCCTAATCTCTGCCACTGTTACAGGGAGTTTTACACCTAAATTTCATTATCCGCTGCGATATCTGTGAACTACTTTAATTCTCAAAACTCACAAACTCTGTGCACAAAGCACTGCATCGTTTTATGCGTGCTTCTAATTCTCACGCATTCCGATTGAGAAGCAGCATGCAAACAGTTGGCCTCTGCTAGCCCAATGTTATGTGACGCTCGGAATCAAGCACGCCCTTCAGATTTGTTATACACAACACGTTCTGGATTTTGCCATTACCGAGCCAGTTTCCTAAGACAGGGATCTCCTTCATGTATGCGCTTGCTCACGCGTCACCCGCAGGATTTGGTACGCAATATCATGACACATTCTCAATCGTTTTTAAAAGCCACAACCTGCGGGTTCCGGGCTCCTCACGACAAGGATGTCTTGCAAATAATAACCTGCCCTCATCTCCCACTCTCTTTTTCTCCTTTCATTTCCTCCTTTCGTTTTATCCTACTACACATACTCTTGAAGCATTGAGAACCTCCAGTCGCGTTGAGCCTAACAAAGTCTGTCCGAGCTACTCTTAACTTCATCTAACCATGACATTATCAACAAATCAAGTACCTCCTGCGCTTGAGCTGCTCAGGGCAACTCGCAACTGCAATTCCTGCCTTCACGCCAATCACAAGGACTGTACCAACGCCTTGCACCATCGTGTACCAGTCCCTAAGAACAGAATACCAGGTAAGGTTCTTGCCTACAGCTATCATTACTCTAACCATTTTCAGTTTCCTTGTCCCTTGTTGTTCGTATTGGCGGCCCTGCTGCCAAAGGAATGGTGTTACAAGCAATCGTTGAAGCGTCAACACCTGATAACTTTGCGGGCATAGGCTCGCTGCACAATTGAACACATGGCTCCCATTGACAAGGTATGCTTCATATCGACCCTATCTATTTCATCTGATGAACTTAATGCTACAGTACAGCTAATAGCGTAGGGAAGACACAATTCGTATGATTCGAGAGACACCTTACGGTGCTATGATCTCAATATCATCATGTTGCAGCACATCCAGACATCATCCTGTGCCGACCTATTTCCACCGAGACAAAATCTTCATCCTGATGACAACAACAACGATTCTGGTCATCAGCGCTTTTGGCAAGCATCAGTGGTCTCTCAGATAGAAACATGTCTCTACACGCACAATTTCGTGGTTACAATTTGGCTGTATCGAAGGAGCACGTCTGTTTTCAGGGTAAACAGTGACAGGTGATCATCGAGATCGCCGCTATTGGTTACTCAGATCGGTACTGTTGGTCATGAACGATTTGAATCACGATGTTCTACCTGTTGTGCTGCTTTCCGCAGATAACGATATTTTTGTCGGCCGATACTGTGACCCTCATCGACAGCCACCTGGCCCAGGCTGAGGTAGCATGCAAGCAACAACGCGCACATAGCTGTATAATATCATTTTTCAAGCGAAACCTTCGGTGCCTCTTTATAACGCTGCTGTAGTCGTAACTTCTACACGAGTATCAGTAAAACTAAAATTCAACGACTAGGGACTCCTCGATCTTTGAAATGTCAAGTGCCACTTTGGTGATGTGCGGAGGTGTTTGCGGAAGTGTTTGTGCGGAGGTGAAGAGCGGAGCCATCTTGGCGCGTTACGTGGAACGCCTCGCAAAAAGGCCGAAAGATGCGATGCGGTGCGTTGGCACTAAATTTTGCGCGAGGTTTGCGAGACGATCTCGTGCGTGAATCTTCGCAACAGGCATTATCGACTTTTTCTTTCGTCATCGACACCCCTCCTCAATTTGACGATTGTATCAAAAGTTGCGTTTTAGTTCAAATGGGTTTTCAAAGATTTTGCTTCAATCCACTGGCAGATTGATTACCCGCAGATGGTAGTGCTTTTTATTTTCGTGAAATCGCATTCGTTTTGTCACGCGTTGAGTATCAACTCTTTTTGAATCTGGGATTTGGTCGTTGAGGAGCAAGCAGAGTGCGCGGCCTTAACCTTAGACCTGAACCCCGGCTTTAGTAGACACGAACAGCCTTTGACTAAGTAGAGGGCTGTAATAGTTTTGATGATGAACGTGTTGCCCCCGCTCACCTTGCAGGACCTTCTTTCGTGAGATAATCAGAGAGACTGGCAGCAGAAAAATTGCAGAGGCTGATGGTTGAAGTGTATCAACATATTCAAAATATACAAACATAAAGTATTAGAATGTGTATTTAATTCTCATACTGTCCGTAGTACAGCAATAGACACTACGCGGTCCTAGCGCCAGAAATAGGTATCTTAAATACGAAACTAAGAGAAATCCAGCCGTTATTCGTAACCACCTGCAGCTGCATGCAGCTGATTCTAGAATGCCTTCTGATTAAGTCCTGTTGCAAAAACTACCAAGCAGATTCTTCATTTAGTCCGCGGCACCAAAATGCCTCCCCTGTGTCAAACATGGATAGTGAAGACGCCGTTCGCAAAAAAAGGGTATACTTGTTGCAGCTGAAGAGTTTTGTATGTGCAACGTCAATGCGAACCCTAGCTTGTGTGTATAAAATCGAATATCAATCAGATCACCCTCCGCCGTAATCGTAGTCTTGCCGTACAGTCTGTGCATTCAATCGAAAGCGCTGAGGATTTGGTTTTTATCTTCGTGGATGCATAAGACGGATAGGACCGAGAAGCGAATGGTTACGGCATACCGCAAGGATTGAATTTGAGATCTGCTCAACCAAAAGTTGTGTCAAAAGGAACCATAGAACGGAAGCTTTGTGGATGGTGGTACATGCATAAGTGTTGGCGGAAGTGTGTTTCCTCTATTCAGCGATCCTCGTGGAGGAATGCAAGCTGTAGTTACCAGGGGGTAGTTGCATGACTTGGTTGGGATCCAAGGCTGGATCCCACATCCACTCGTCAAAGTTCACAGCGTCGTCCGGTGTGTGCATAGTTCGAGGTCTAACCTCGTCCGCTGTGAGATTGCCGATGGGTAATGGAATCAGCAGCGCACTGGCCGGAGAGGTGTGAATCTGAAAACTCGTCTGTTCAGGATCCCCAATTGAGCTAGTTGGACCACACAACCATTTTCTTTTCCTGGATATATAACCCAAGTCGGACAGATACTGTTCAAAGGAATCTGCCGGAAAGTCCAGGTCTTTAGCAAGATTTATGTGGCCATTACTGGCCGCTCGCTCAGCTGCAGTCCATCCAGAGAATTTCTCGTTCGGATCGGCCCCGCGCTCAACTAGTAGTTGAACCACTTTGTCTCGACCCGCAGCAGCAGCTTCATGCAGCGGCGAGCAGAACAGTATGAAGTCTCTGATACCTATACCTTTTTGTAGTATGTATTTAACGATATCAACATTTCCCGCGATGCATGCCAGGCTCAGAATGCTTCTAGCGTCCGGAGCCTGTTCCCTCAGACTTGCTCCAGACGCCACCAATGTTTCGAAGACTTCGAGCTTGCCTGAGTAGGCAGCGATCATTAACGGAGTAAGACCAAAGGCATCCCGTTCCGATAAGCGCTTAATTGTCTCATCACAGGGATTACTTAGAATGCTAGTTAGATAAGCATCATCTCCAACCTCTGCAGCAAGATGATACCCATTTCGAGATGTTATTCCGGCCGGAAATCCAGGAGCGCACTCAGTCGGCTCAATACTACCATTTTGACGTCCACTCATGATGGCGAGGTGGGCAGGCGTGACATTGATTGGTCTTTCGATGTTCAGAAGAGCTTGGTACCGTTGAGGGATATCTTCCAATACGTACTTCATGGCTTTAGATATCCGTTCGACAATGCCGTTGAGCACTTGTAAAGGACAGTTAGCCAAATATGCACTCGTCTCACAGCGTTGAAAACGAAGTCGGTCAGCTTCTGTGCCGTCACCAAGCTTCTGATAGTAGCTAGAGAGCTCATCTTTCAGGTTCGCATGTGCCTTTCTGAAGCTTTCTGGCACATCACACACGGCAGACTGGGTTTCATGTATGTCTAGATATAGCTGTCCAGTGATCCTCATCCGTCGACTGACTAGTTCCCATTCTGCTGATTTTAGTGAAGACCTGATGTGGTCGGTCTCGCGGAAAAATTTACAAATGCAATGTCCTGTTACTTGCAGGAAGAATGTCAGAGCCGCGTCGTACTCGGCAATGTTCTGCAACAACAGGGCTTCCTTCATTCGGAGAAATGCCCGGCGACGGTGCTGAATGAAGCCGTACAAGTCAATTAGGAACCCCATTTTGCGTAGTCTACAGTAGATGTCAGCCTGACAAGCTCAAATATGAACAGGTTTCACTGCACGTACCGGCACTTAGCCTTCTCGAAGTCAGTTGGGTTACCATCTTGTGATGTGTCATCAGACGAATCTCCAGGCCGCAGCATCTGGGAAGGTGTAGTCGACGAAGAATGGGGACTGTGCAAGAGCGTTCAGCCAGTGAACCTAGTGAAGCAGTACAGAGCAGTTGTGTGGTACCACGGCTGTGGTCCCTATTTGGCAGGAATGACCTGCGAATGGTGAGACTATGGAACTACGTGGCACTTACCTGTGAGAATCTTGGATAATAACAGGCCGTAATGCTGGATTCACACTTTCCACTGTGAATTCGGCCGGCGGCCCCAATGGAATATGGTTTGGTTGAGACGTCGTCAACTGAGCTTCAAGATTGCTTTGGGACTCTTGCGCCCGGACATTGGGTCCACAAGGGTCTCCCGATTTTTTACATTTGGTGCATTTCTCGCCTTGCGAAAAGTCACGTTGTTCAGGCAGACACTACAATGAATGTTAGCCCACACCAGGTTCTCTAAAACAGTGAATCAAAAAGCATAAATCCTCAAAGCATGCACCAGCAACTCTCCTTAATTAGGGCGCGCGGTTCCCACACGGCGCGAACCGAAGACGTAGGCTTGATCAAATAGACCAAACAATGAGTAGTGCAAGAGTTAAAAGGGTGAGGCTCACTTTAACTTTCTTTTGACGACAAAAACAACATTTGTTCCGAGAACGAGCAGATTTATCAGAAGCAGCCTTAGCTCCAGTCAAGAGTGGACTCATAGCCCTAGAAGGGTGGGGTTCTCACGCTAAGCACGTGATTAGTTCATAAGGAATCTAGTGGCAACCAACAGTAAGACAAGGAGCTGCCCTGTTGTCAGAGGGAGGCAGGAAGTATATGTTAAGCTTCCAGACTTGTAAATTCGTGCGGTTTTGAGCGGCTTGGTTCGATTGACACGAGATGGCAAGCTGGTCAGTTGAGGAAGGTAGGAGGGCAGAAAGACGGAGCGCTGATGTTGTGGAAGTGAAAGCGTTACAAGGAGCTCATGAATCAGCCATAATAGTTAGCGTTGTTTCGGCAAGCAGAAAGAAGCACCTATGAGTGCCATTAGTAGCTAGGAGGCCGCATCACTTTTCACGCAAGCAGCCGCAACAGAATGGAAAGCGACGGCTACAAGGGCAAACTTGTGGTGCCGACGCCACGCCCGATACGGCCAGGTAATAATCTGGGTGACGATGCCAGCTTTCTCGTAATATCGGGCATCATCTGACTGGCAATCTAGCCGACACTGGCAGTAATGATATTCTTCGTTCACCTGGACAGGTTAATCGCTCCATTGCTGTACTTCTCCCTTCATCTTGTTGATGGGAACTGACCATTTCTCATTCTGCCAAGAGGTTACTAAACGAATGCTAAAGTAGTTGTCGGCTTATGGAAAGGTCTTGCGCTTCTTAAATGGCCAAGCCACTAACAACTCAAGTGCAGGCTCCACCCTATGCGAAATTTGCGACAAAATTATTGCGAAGGTTACTTCCTATCCAATCCTCGCCTCTGCACATTCGCTACCATGCACTACCTTTCCATGGCGACGACATCATCGGCTTAAGAATCGACTAATGCTACCAATCGCATCCAGACAGCCTCATAAATAGCCTCACCTAGAGTCAGCGTTCTTGGCAATCTGAAGCAAGCATTTTGCATCTTTTAAGTCTAGTGCTATGATGAGCCCCCATCGTCAGCCTGCATGAGCTTGGTGTGATTGCGAGGTGCGCAGTTTATACTGTTGATTTGGCTTTGACGTGCTACAGGCTTCGGAATTCACAATGGTGAACTTCAATCCTTAACCTTGGTGATGGCAGATATAATGAGGTTGAAATATAGACCGGTTAACAATTTTCAAAATAAGAAAACTATCATACCTCTCCAGCCAGAAGTATGGCAACCTAGGTCCTGTTTAGTGCAGAAATTGCCGCAATGCATAGGTACCCGAACTCCGACCAATGTCGAATCATGTTGCGAACCCCTTCGAGATGTCACGAGAGGGTTCAGTACAATCGTTACAGAGGCACAACGACCACACTGACACTGCTTTATGTTATCCTTCACTAGATCAGCCTGAGTCGACCGCATGTGCGTCCTTTGATACTTACATTTATCAATACCCAAATGCAAACGATGGAGGCGAAAACTTACTCAGACAAACGCCAGACCTTGGATCTATAGATTCAACACGACTTGTTATCGACGAAGAGGATGCTGACTGGCACATCATATGCCGTTCGGATTTGGATGCTGAAGCCGGTTCACCAGAGGATGCGTCCATCCTGGCACGGTTTTCACAACCAATGAAAGACGAAGGCGCTGGCGCTCGGTATCTACGGTGTGCTCGAATACAGTTAGAAGATTTCAGAGCATGGCTCTCATGGCAGCATAAACAACCTATCAAGATACCACGAGAACTTCCTCTTGTCAACGTCGAGGTCAGCCAAGCTTTGACAGAAGCCGAGAGGATCCAATGCCAACAACAGTTGATGTCAACGTTGCAGCCGTGCCCAGCAGAGCGCAGACATATGGCATTCATGACATTGTATTGTATTGCGAACAGCATGTCTGATCTGACTCGCCCTGAACTGATAACTGCCATCAGGATTGGAATGCATCTCACTTCTCAGTCACTCGATGTAATAAATGACAGCAAACGGTTGACGGTCCTTATTGAAGAAAATATTAGCTCCTTATGCAACAGTCTGCTACTACAAGACTCTGGCAAGATCATGCTTAAACACGAAAGGATGAGAAAATTCATAACTCAATTAGACCTACCAAACATCAAAGCGGGCCACTCAACGATGACAAAAATATGTTTTCAGCAAATACATGATCTTGGAGCAGCATTGATCATTCAACCTTGGTATCGTTTCCGGTCTTGGTTTTCGTCGATATCGGATTGGCCGTTACTGCGGTATGTGGCTAAGAATTGGTTCTTGCACTACAGAATGACACCTGACCGAAGTGATCTGGACTCTGAGCTCTATCATTTGCTGAAGGACGCACTACTTGAACAATGCGCCGGAGAACCGTCAATGCTTGTTGAAAGACGGATCGTCGACGCTGGGTACAGTATCTCGCAGATTTATCATCTACCAGGCCTGGAAGCCATTTTCCGGAATATGGGTGCACGTACCGCGTCGGCCACGAGCGTTGTATTAGGCAGACTTCCAACACCTTCGCAATGGAATCAGATGGTATGGGCAGGTCATCTCACGCCAATGCCAGAATATCAAAAAAACAATGAGGAGCAGTTGACTTGTTATGGACGAGAGGTCATCATGGATGAGGACGATGCATGCGATGCTATTATAGTGCGCTTTGAGTCGTTCCAAATGAACGACAACGTTGCAGCTGAAGACGAATCCCAGTTAAATTCAGCCGAGGTAGCGGTGCCTGCGTCAACCACGATCTGCGAGGCGGCAGATTCGAGTAAAGTCAATACTGTGGCTCATGAATGTAGTGAATCTCCCTCTTTCAGAAACATGTGGAACGAGCTACACGACACTGAGATGAACGAAGGGTTATAAGCTAGAAAGCAATTCCCAAGATTTTAGCCTTGCCTGCCTTTTCGATACAAGCTCGTTAGATCTCATCAGAATAGTAATAGCCTCTAACTACCTCTACCATGAAACGTTTATGATAAGATAGTGACACTACTTTGGGGAAGCCATCTTGATGCTGACGGGTTAACAGGAGTAAGCCAGATGAAACACCTAGATTGAAACAAAATTCGCATCACCGGACCAGCATCACGATTAACGCCCAGCCGCAGTATAACAAGTTCCTACATCATCATCACCCTTTACTGACGAGGACAACTGGTCGGAAACACACGGACTATAATCATAGACATACTAGTGGATTTTGCGGTTAGTGGGTAAAAGCCAACAAATCGTCTTGGAGCTTCATGCCAGGGGATGTCGCCGCTCTTTCGGGAGGGAAAAACATGCGATGAGCAGAATACAGCGGAAAGTACCAGTGAAATGAACCTCCAATCCAAGGCTTCGGATTAAGATTGTATTTGGTAAAGATTTAGAATTACCATTAATAGCCGCTTCGATTACCTTTTTCGTCGAACAGTTTCTAGTATCATCGTGCGCTTTGTGAACAAATTCCCTCAAGTCTGCTATACAGGCTGTAAAACACTCTCGTATTTGTGGGTAATATATGATTAGAAGGAATTCGAAAAAACCGGCCGCCACTGTAGTTTTTGGCTTACCATATAGGCAAGACATCATTCAAGGTCGCTTCCATTGAATGTTCCATGTGCAATGCAAAAAAATCTCAGTGAGAAGTCACCATAGTTCACCCATTAGCCCCAATTTCCTGCTGCCAATCACAGAACCCACCTGTTTATGTACATCGTTTGTTTCGCCGCCTGTCGACCTGCCTCTCTAGTATAGGAAGCCGTTGCATTGTATATGTAGAACCAAAGCTTTACTTGCAACTAGAATGCCATAATAAGCGATAGTGTCCGTTCGTAATCGAGGTACCATTTGTGTCTCTATTCTCGCTCGAGATCCTGCATTGAGGCGAACACCAAGTCTGTAACATGTCATGGTCTTATGTAAGAGCGTGTTGAAGAGGATCCCCGTTATCGACTATTCCGGCCACAGGACTATGAGTCAACCGACGCCTCTGTGTAATACTTATAGGTACACAAGCCTTGCTTACTATACGTCTGGCCAGATAAGGACGGTGCAATCCATAAATCCAGTGTGTAGCAGGAAATTGTGAGTCGGAACGTGTTGTACAGAAGCCAAAAGGTTATGTTGTTGGACTCATAAGGTCTCAAAAAGGGGTTGAGAACTTGTCTTCGACATGCAGCACTATATCGTGCTCACGATATCTTGTCAAATTGGCCGGCTTCCCGTCATCATTCTTGAAACTAGAACCTTTGAACAAGCATTCTAGAGGTATTGGCCCCAATTACTTTCCGGGCGGTATCCGAGGGTTGGCTGATTATTGTTGTTGTTGTTGTTGTTGTTGACGTGGTTATCATGCTGGAAGTGGACCGCTTGTTGACCAGGTGTACTTCCAGCTTCATAATTAATAAAAGCATCATAAGAGTTCGGATCTCCTGTTATGCCTTGAAATCCATTGTACTCTGATCGACTATCATCGGTGGGCCCGGTATCAGCTGCGTCAAGTGACATATCTCTGGAGCCTCCTACTTGAGGTAACATTTCTGGAAGGTCAAACGGGTCGGTTGTAGGGCCGACCGCGTTTCTCGGCCTCTTGTGGCCTTCAATGTGCTCGATGTTGAAGCGTTGAAGGATGTCTGTGCTTTGTCTTGGTGAAGGGTGAAAATGATCCGTCTTCCGCTTGCGATCTTCTGGGGCGTTCAGGTCGGGTTGAGAACGTAGCTCTCGTTGTGTTAGGCGCTTCTCTACAGCTCTCAAAGTTTCCGCCAGTCGAGTTTGGCCGCACTGGGCTGCCATATCAGATGCGGAAGGTCGCCTGTGTTCGCCATACCTTGCCCGAGGATCTGCGCCACCCGTAAGAAGTGTCTCGGCAACGAGGAATTGCTTGGCAAGGATTGCATCATGGACCGGGGAGCAGTTCATGTGAACATTGGCGTTCACGCCAACTTCCAAAAGGTACTGGACAATATCGTCGTTTCCTGCAATGCTTGCGAGACTCAGCACGCTTTTTCCGTCGACCGCTTGCGCATTTTTGTCAGCTCCTTTCTCAACTAGCAGCTTGAAGATTTCGATATTGCCTGTGTAAGCTGCAACCATCAACGGAGTCATACGCATTTCGTCTCTCTCCTGTAGCGCAATAGTAGTTGCTTCATCTTCTGTCTGGAGAACGGCTTTCAAATATGCAAGATCGCCTGCTTCCACTGCTAGGTGAAATATGGTTCTGCCCGTGATCTCAGCAGCAGTGTCTACTCCACACTCTTCTGGATGGATACATTCCACATTGCGACCGATAATCACCGCAAGCTGTCCAGCCGTGATAGAAACATCGCTAGAAGGGTGCAGAATGCTGCAATATCTTTCTCGCACGCCGTTGTATATCGATCTCAAAAAGTGGGTCATCTGAGTAGCAATTTTTCCCAAGTCGTGTATGGTATGGTCGGCTAGAAATCGCTGGTCGTCGAAACTTGTCGCAAACAGTCGTGAAGCTTCAATATCATCGCCCCGGCTTCTGTAATACCTTGCTAAGTCGTGTTTGACAAGACTCAGCTCCTTGCCGAAGCTATCTTCTCTTAGTCTCGCTACTTCTCTACTGGGTGTATTGTTGAGATAGAGTTGACCAGTATCCAGAAGGCGTCTGGTAATGAGTTCCCAGTCCCTTCCAGATTTTAGCGAGCGACAATTTCGGCTGATGTCTCCAAATTTTTTCAGGGTTTGCATTTCAGCTGCGTACGCAAACATGTCCAAAGCTACCACATATTCGTTCAAGTTCTGTACAGGCAGCATTTCCTGCATCATTGCGATGGCATCACGTCTTTGAAGTATGAAATTGGCCAGTATAGCCATTACTCCCATCTCGCGGAGGCTAAGCCAAGACGTCAGTTGCCTGAGGAGAATGCTTGAGAAAGTCTTACCCGATCTCAGCCTCATTATAGACTGAGTCTGAATTGTCAGATTCTTGATCGTCGGATAGCGATGTCCCCGCGAGATTGCTGCGACTAGCACATAGGCTATTCTCTTGGTATTGCAAAGCACTATTCGAAACTCGTGTTAATGTATGCATAGCATTGGTACACCTTACGGGATTAATGGTCTTCTTTACAAGACGGCGCTAGCCACAAACGTTCCCAGTGATAAATGATTCGGGCAGCTGGTTCTCGGAGGAGCAATTACCTTTGACCCTGGCTGGAAAGAGTATGTTGATGGACTAACACATCTTGCCGTTTGGATTGTCTGAACAGAGAGCCTACAGGCCTTTTGACAGACATACCGACACTTTGAGCTAGATCAAGAGCAGCATTCTTCACACTGGTCCATTTTTTGCGAGTGTTTTCGCTGCATTTGAGGCCGACACTTTTGCATTGTTCACAACGTTCCCCATTTGCGAAATCCCTTTCCACCGGGAGACACTGTGCGATAGAAGTTAGCATAGGCAAACGTCAACACAAAAAACAACCTGCATCGTGCGCATGGATTTGATGTTGTGCACAGAAAGTTTTTTCTTTTCTTTCTTGTTTTGTTTGGTGCAGTCATTTCGTTGGGAACGAGGACGAATACATGCCAAGATTGAAGTGAACAGCTAGGTACTCACTTTTACTTTCCTATCTCTGCAAGCCTCGCATTTCTCTTTGGATCTCTTGGTTTTGGTTGGAATTGGTCCCGCGCCAGGATCACTAATATTCGTCCGGTCCTCGCTCATAGCACTCTTGGGATCAACTAGTGTCGTCCGATTTTGTCATAGGCCGGATGACGCTTCGGACCGACGGTAGGACACGAGCGCCTTCGTGGGATCAAAGGTTAAACGGCTGAAAGGAATAAGACATTGCTTAGTATACCAGACGCATGAAATTGATGTGTTGAAGGAAAACGAAGTCAAAATTCAAATCGAGCCTTGTAGAGAAATTGACCAAAAGTGCAGATGTATAGCATGAAAAAGATTACTGGTGAAAGAATTTACGGCTGGTGTGGTAGCTGGCTCGGCTCTGGGGATGGAGCCTAAGCACCGCAAGCTTCGCATACTGGGCCACAGGGGAGTGCTACGGAATATAGCGCTGCGAATCAACCATTACGAGCAAAGGAAGAAGCAATGTTGCAAACCGATCGCCTTCGGTTGTTCCTGCGCGTCGCTCGCAAACCCTCGCATTTTCAAAGGCGGAAACTATCCGAATTGGCCCATGACATCTAAATCAAATGACAGTCAATAACGCATGACTGGACAAATATTTGCCCGCTGAACAGCTGCGGTAAGGTGTCTTTTGAACTGTATTACCATGAGCACCGTTCATTCGTCCCCATCTTCTCTTGCGAGCACAGCCGAACGGTCTGTTCAATTTTGGCCTCCACTTCCACTAATCCCCTTCTCTAAAATGAGTGAAGGCTTAAGGGACTGCCTGTAGAATCAAGGATTCTGTTCGCCTTGTAGCTTGCATTAGCTTATGGAGGCTGGTAACACATGATCGTGATCTCCGGCACATTGGGTGCAATGCCTCACCACTCTCGAAGCCCCTGCCCTGTACAGTAGCCCAGTTTCTCTCAGCATTTGGTGGGTACACCTCACACGTGTGAATCACACCTGTGATTAGGCGTCATGACGACGACGACGACAATATGAGTGCTGTATGTCTCACGACTATTCTCATTCTACAAAGTCGAACCATGCCAAAGCCTTCTAAGAATGGTACGAAGCAAATGTCCCACGGATCCAAGAGATTCCCCAAAATTAAGCCAAAGTGTTGATACTTTGGCTGGCTACCAATCAACACAAGATATTCCAGCGACAGGCAAAACCCCAGCTCTCGCAACTATCTGGCGGAAAATCAAGGTTTCAGCGAACGAATTGGAAACTTCGGCAAGAGTGGCTGAACCGCATGACAACTTGAGGCTGTGTATCGAGGAAGAGGATGCTGATTGGTATGTGGTTTGTCCATCAGACATACAATCCTCGGAAGAGCCATGTTCATTCTCCAACGAGCCTTCTCTGTTAGCACAATTCTCGGAACTGATACACGATGACGGCGTTGGTCAGTCTCGCTGCCTCCGATGTGCCAAAGATCAGCTACCAGATCTGTCTCGTTGGATTGCATGGCAGTGTCAAGATCCGATCCTTATGCCAGGCAATCTTCAGTCTACCGTCAACCATGACTTGACGCCTCAGGAAATTGACCTATGCAAGCAAGCAATTCTATCAACTGTTCAATCGTGTTCCGCACAGCAGAAACGTATCATTTTAATCACGCTTTACTGCGTCGCTGCAAGTATGCGGGACCTTGCAGTCGAAGAATTATCTACGGCAGTCGAGATTGGAAGCGAGTTGCTATGCGACGAATTTGTGAACGACAAACCTAACTTAGCAAAGCTGGGTTCTGCCCGAGATGCGATCGACATGTGTCCCGATTTGTTAATGCGCACTGCGGCAGGGACGATTGCGGTTAGGGACCCAAGCCTCAGAACATTCATGCTGCACCAACCCACCCCTGGTTTTGGAGCTAGCCATTTTACCATGACCAGAATTTGCCTTGAGCAGATTCGGAGGTTTGGCGCAGCATTTCTTTTCCAGCCTTGGCTTTGTTTCAAAGAATGGTGTAATTCGGCATCTAAATGGCCGCTATTGCGATATGTTGCGCAATATTGGTTTGTGCACTATCGAATGACTCCTGAGTGTGGCAGGCTGGATTCTGAGCTCTATCACATGGTCCAAAATGCTCTGCTTGACCATTCTGAAGGGCAAACATCGATATTTGTTCACCGGAAAGTTGTGGATGCAGGTTATAGCATATCAAAGGTTTACCGACTGCCAGGGCTTGAAGCAATATTTCGGAACATGGGAGGTCGCGCGAACTCAGCAGCTTCTGCGCTTGGCAAAATTTCACCGTACGCTCAAAGGACGAAAATGAAATACAGTGGCGAGTTGAGAATAGACGAGGGCAACCTTGTCATGCTTGATGACGATGAACATGAGGTAGTCATAGTTCTCATGAAGTCGTTGCACTTGGATGGTCGAGATACAGATGAAATCGGTACTCAAACTTCTGCCTTCACTTCGGGCGTCCTGACGCCCCAAAGACGCAGCCGTGAGGTGTTTACGGATCTGAAGCCTATCTATGAAACTGATGTACAGGTTCTCCATAGGCTAGGCAGGCTAAGTGATGTTGATGCCTCGGTCGGAAATGATTGGGACAAAATTTCAGATACAGAAATGGACCTGGATATGGCAGCCCAATAACGCTGCACATGCACCTACATTCGGTGACGTACTCCCACCTTTTGTCATACAGGATCGAGCTGATTGCCAAAATCCACCGTTGAGTGGAGAGATCGACGCCTTAAAAATAGCAGGCGCAAAGAGCTATAATGCCAATACAGTACTTACCAGGCAATCGAACATTTGTTCAGACTCCCTTGGGAATAAAAGCCGACATCTTTGGATGCGATGAGACCTTCGCTCCACCATCTACAGATCATATGCATCCTGAATCGAGTCTACACTATATTCTCAGAGATAGGTCTGGAAAGATGTCTCAGTCGACCCACGCATTGAAGGCAATACATCAACATACGGCTTAATCACATTGGCAGAGAGTCGAGACAAAGATGCTTGGCGAATCTTTGTTCGGCTCGGGTTCGCAATTCTTCGCTCGCTTTACGGCACTCGCATCTTCGCTGCACTGCAAGTCAGCGATGTGGCCGACGAGAGAGGTGCGATAACATGATAATGGGTACTCGTAACGCAGGTTTGAGGACATTTTCGCCACTGCATGGTGCACAGCTCATCTGGTCGCATCATTAGGGCGCCTTCTTCGCAAAACTGTTCGCAAGCGACGATAAACCCTCGCATATGGAAATCTTGCGACGAGGCTAGGAGCAGCAAGGCTATGGCAGTACCTCAGTGTTGATCTAGGACCTTGCAATTTCACTAGCAAATACCCCATTGCATGCTCTGCCGACTACTAAACACACTCTCTGCCACCAGGCTCTAAATCGAATTTCGACTTTCTCCGACCGATCTGTTCAACACATCCAGCTAGACCCTCTTCACTCCATGCCACCAATGACCAAAAGTCCTGCCTTCGACACTGCCTCCCTTTCTCGACCATTATACGTTTCATTCTTTCATACGTGCAACGCCTGCCTGCCCGGCTCATGGCATAAGTGTCAGAGCTCATCCTCGCTGTCCTTGGCAGCGAAGCGGCAACAGATTGACTGTAAGTTGGCTGTTTACGCCGACCGCCATCAACTCTCTTTACGAATACGCTTTTTTCACCACACTGACAACGAGTGATCGGATGATAGCTCTTTTTGCCATTGCTACTGGCAATAGTGGCGAAGCAACGCCTCGCCCAAGCCATCAGCCCGCTGTTCCTGAACACGACATGTTACCACGCCTGGTGGCGTTTCCTAGGGAAGCGAAGACAGAGGACCTCGCCTACGTAGGCGTTTGGCTTGACGACAGCATAGACGCATGGCACACCAACCAGATCCATCTGAGTTTGAAGCTGTAAGCAATAATTCGGGGGGTTATCTGATTTGGAACATGAGTTAAGCGGCGGCGCAACTCATATCCAGGAGGGCTCAACCGTGTGCTGCGGTCTAGCAAAGCTGTTTCATAACAAACATTAGACAGATAAATCACTATAACATCGATCTTAACTGCTGTTCTCCGAGTGCTATCACGTGTCCGAGAGGTTTGACTGGACGAAACTGTTCTGGATTTTTCAAACCTGATAGCGGTGATGGTCTGCGAGCCGGATATATCTAACGGCAACGACG
The DNA here is from genome assembly GCA_030247915.1 of Neophaeococcomyces mojaviensis. Classification (NCBI taxonomy): domain Eukaryota; kingdom Fungi; phylum Ascomycota; class Eurotiomycetes; order Chaetothyriales; genus Neophaeococcomyces; species Neophaeococcomyces mojaviensis. The sequence goes on from JAPDRQ010000144.1 coordinate 45,568, forward strand.
GCACAGCTCGTTGCTCACATTGATATCATGATTCACAGAATGCAAGCAAGTTGGGGAATCATATCCTTTACAGCCGGTGCAGCAACGAAATAGATCAGGAAAAAACGGACAGGAGAGGGTCAGAGTCGGTGTATGACATTCAGACATATCATCTGCATAGCTATGTAAATCAAGATACCGAAATGGAACGCGTATGGGGTATTACTGAACCGAGTATTAATATGTTGTCCTGTTGTCTTTGTATGACCAACCACCGTGCCAACAATTTGAAAGTTATTATGTCATGTCATAACGTTGCAATACGACAAGTAAGGTGGAAGAGGTGGAGCAGCCGCTACCTGTTGTGAGGAACTGTACTCTTGGTTCCAAAGAACCGTGTGTTCATCATAACGAGTAGCGGCTGCTCCTGGATTATTGATCGTGCAGGGTGTCCCAAGAGTCGTCTAGACCAGGTAGGATAGCAGTTGGATTCGTGAAGACCAAATTTGCACTGCTATCGCAGAAGGTCGCCGAAGCGGCTGGTATCGGGTCTGTATAATGTGAACCAGCCAAATCAACCATATCGGAGAAAAGTTCTCCCAAGTCTGTGGCATCCTGTGTCGTCGACATCGGGTTGACATCGTCGATTCGAGTTTCTAGTGGTTGGGAGGACGATCTTGTACTCCTTCTCCGTTTATGCGTTGCTGACTTGGGACTAGGCTGACTCTGACCTGCTGCGCCATTTCTCGAAGGGCTTCTTGAGAGATGAGCGGCCTCATTGATCTTCCTTTTCAAGGTCCTGAGGCCTCTTCCAATAGCGTCGTGTTTTGGTGACGACAGCTCTTTATCTCGTTGTTCTTCCTTTTCTGCGAGAAATGTTGAAAGTTCTATGTGTCCGCGTTTAAAAGCAATTGCGGAAGCTCGAAGACCATCATGCTCAAAACATGGCTCCGCCTTATTTTCGAGAAGGAGCTCGACAACTGGGCGCCTGTTTGCCGCCGCCGCGTCCCAAATAGGTGAATGCATCGGGAAGCAATCCTGGACAGTGATGCCGTGCTGGATATTGGATGAGACAATCATCTCATGACCAGCCATGCTGGCTAAACACAGTGCATCCCGTCCCTGAGGGTCTTTCAATTTAAGATCGCACCCAGCTTTAACAAAGAAATTGAAAACGTCGGCCGAGCCTGTGTAAGCTGCAACCATGTGGGGGGTGAACCCCATGAAGTCTCGTTCTCTCAGATAGTCCTTCAGGATGTCAGGAGTCGTCTTTATGGCCTGCCTCAGCCAGGTGAGATCGGCTGTTTCTGCCGCGATATGAAAGATATTGCGTCCAAGAAGATCAAGCTCTGGGGATGGGATACATAGTTGTGGTTCTATAGTGTTGTTGTTGCGACAGCTGAGAAGGGCTAATTGTGTCGCAGAAATTTCCATATTACCAGCGAAATCAGAAGCAAGATAGTACAGGTTCAAGTCCTTCCGAATTTTCTCAGCAGTACTCCGGAGACGTTGGGACATGTTTGACAATATTTCAAAACCGCAGTCCTGAAGAAATTTGTAACGACTAGGCCATACACATCTTCTCAATCTGTCTGCTGCTGAATGGTGCCGTTGATTCTGGTAGGATAAGATCAGTTCTTCACGTACAAGATCTATCTCCTCACGATAACTTCCAAAGCGTTTCACCATAGCCGGGTTCAAGAGCTGGGCAGTGTTGAGAAGTTCTACTTGAATATGCTGTGTGTCTTGTGTCTGCATACGAGCTGCAAGAACCTTTATTTCCCTCGTAACGGTCAATATCTGATTGCATACTGTAGTACCGTAGCAGTGAAGATTTTGTGTCAAATGTTGGCAATTATAAAGAGGTAAAGTGCTGTCGACCGTCCTGAGCGCCTCCAGGCGTGAATGGAGATAGTTTGCAAATTCGATGTTCGATCCAAGAGTGTTCAACCTGCATTTTGTAAGCAGCTCTTCAGCCAAGGGCACAAAAGACTTACTGTTCTTGTGCGATAGTGACTAGGTGAGCTGCAGACGACGCTCCAAACCTGTTGTCGCTAGTGCCTGGTGATGGAACCCACGCCTCACCAGTGTTACTGCATATCGAGTCGTTGGGACTATACAATGGTAAGTGGGGAGTCTCGGTAGAGCAAGCATGCGAAGGCAGCTAGTCATGTGGTTTTAATATCTGCCATCTTTCACCACCGAGGCGAAACCCACTTACCCAATTGACTGCTCCTGCAGCTGGAGACCTGCGTTGATGCTATCTAGCTGGACTGTCTCCGATAGAAAACTCAGATCAGAGGAGTTATTGAGTGGCGTTTCGACTGGTGTGCCATTGGTTGAGACTGCTTGTCCGCTCGTGGCTCGGACGTTCGGACCACATCGGTGACCTGACTTTTGGCATTCTAAGCATTGCTCATGCCGAGTCCAATCCCGTAGGACTGGAAGACACTATGAGAAAATGGTTAACTACTGAGACATAGGATTGCGCTATTGCCCGACTGAGTGCCCTCCAAAACAATCAATCAATCAATCAAGAAACTCTAGGATAAGAAATAATTGTGCAAGATCAACAATGAGCCCAACTATAGTTCTGGCCGAAGAAGATGTAGTAATCATTTAAAGTTGCATTTTGCGGACGCCTACCTTGACCTTCTTTCGTCGGCATTGCTGGCATTTTAACTGAGATCTTGTCGCTTGAGGTTGGAGAAAACCGTTACCCAAAGTGTCCATGGTCTTGGTCAAACCAGAGCTAAAACAAAAACAGATAGATCGGCCCACGTGATCAAAAATCAAGCGCCAGGATGGGCAAGCGAAATAGTAGAGTACGAAAGAGCAAGGGAATAACTAAACTTGTCATCCGTATGCTAAATTGAAAATGATAGAAATTTTACGAGGGCTGGGAATCTGGGGCGGGGCCCCGCGTCTTTATGCTTCTGTGACTATGCAACGGTGTCTGCCTTACAGCCTTGTTGAGATGCACATTACATCGTGTCAAGACCGGCTACTTGATTGTCACGTTTACTTTAATACGGGCGATTGGATAAAATTACTAGTCAAAATATTTCGTAGGTTTGGTACGTATCCCCAACAGTAAAAGCCAGTCGTAGATTAAAATATTGCATGTTTGTCTTTTTATCTCAGCCATAACACTGTTCTGTCGTCTTTCGTTCTGTAAAGGACGGTATTCAATTTCTTGAGATTGGGATGGGTTGGAAGGAGGAGGAACCTAAATATTTATATGCTCAGACGTTGATATTGCCTGAAGTGTGAAGGCGCTCCTGGGTAGTCCTGCTTGCTTGCTTGCGTGCGTGCGTGCGTGCGTGCTTGCGAGCCAGGCGTGCGGAGCTAGGCATCTTATGGTTAGAAGACAAGTATAAGCGAACTGGGACCAGGTCTTGTGAGCTACCAAAGTTTAGACATTGTCTGTTTTCGATGAAGTGCGCCTGCTATTCCACTCTCAGGACCTTTCAAAAGTTCTCATTCCATAGCTTTGGAACGTTCATCACAACTATGACTACAAAGTTAAGGCACTCGGTTGTGGGGTGTCATTACTTCAGGCAACACAGGTTGAAAAACGAACGCAGAATCCGCTTCTGCTGCGAAACATGAGTTTGCTTGTTACTGTGCACTGAGAATCAATGTGCCTTGTGCTTGTGCATAGCATATCGAGCATCATACTCGATCTTGATAAACTCTCATTGCGAACCGTAGAACATTTTGGTGGAAGATGCACCTTGGTGCTTTATCCGAAACAATTGTCATGTCATTGTCGCTCGTTCTTTTCTCTCCGTTGATGTCTTCCGATGATAATGCGGTCTGAATCGCCCCTTCTTCAAGATTCTCAACGTCAACATGGTTGCGACGCCGGTAGATACACCAACAACATTCTTGCATCCATAAATCTTCGGCATCATGGTAGATCTCTAGCAGCCACCACGTTGTGGCCGGTTATTGCCACAGTGTGGGAAACATTAAGTCTCTCCCCTAATGCTCGAGGATGGGACGAGGTCGCCTTGATGACTGAAATCCCTGGGGTATCAAGATTGCTCATAGACCCGAAATACGATGATTACCACCTTGTTTTCCTCTTACCCAACAATATTGAGGATCAGGAAGCTGCTCTGCCAATGCAGTTCTCAGTGCCAATATGTGGAGGTCGAGCTCGGTACGTTCGCTGCTCACGAGTGCAGATCCATGATCTTAGCTCGTGGCTCTCCTGGCAACGATGCGAGACATATAGCATTCCTAGACAGCTCTCTTGGGTTAGTATTCACGACGGCCATTCTCTGTCCTGTGAGCATCGAAGGCAATGTGAACAGTTGATTTGGTTTACCCTGAAACCATGCTCCATAGAACAAACGCACCTCATCTTATTCACAGCCTATTGTGTTGTGAATAGCCTTCGAACACTGCTTACTTCAGAGCTGCTGAATGCAGTGAGAACAGCTGTCCGTTCTTCCCTACCAGGGGCGCCTCAAGAATGGTCAAATCAATCGGACGCAGCTCTAGATCAGACTGTCTTGAGCTTGTGCAAGGGAATCATTGAGGCTGATTTGTATGGAGCGGTAGAATTTAAACACGCATCAATGAAGCAGTATCTTCAATCGCTCGGTATTCCCGAGTTGGATCAAGGGCATGAGATGATGGCCAGAATTTGCTTTCAACAAATTCGCTGCCTAGGGCCGGCTATCATTGTACAGCCTTGGTACCGATTCAGGGAGTGGTTCACTTTGCGCAGGGAGTGGCCGCTTATCACATACGTTGTCAAGTACTGGTCCTGTCACTATCGACTTGCAACAAAGTCCGGTAGTGTCCTCAGCGTTGAGTTGTACCACCTGCTGACGGCAGCACTGCTTGGTTCGGACCCATCCTCGTCTTCTGTTCTGCTGCATCGGAGAGTGGTCGATATTGGCGGCAGGATCTCAAGGATTTACAATCTGCCTGATTTGGCAGCCTTGTTCGAGAGCATGGGCGCATCAGCTGAGGGCATCGCGGACGCATTGCTCGACAAGCCGCCTTCGGTGTTAGAGTGGCAGCACATGCAGATAACGTTCGGTCTTGTGTCTATGGAGCACCTTGAATGCGATGAATCTGAATGGTTTTCAAAACTAGCCAGCAATTGGAATTTGATGAAACTAAGAAAACACCAAAGTAATGGCATCGCTACTCGCCTGCAAGACTTACATCTCCGCGCCGCAGAAACGTGTTCTGGGCATACATGGGTTGATGCTGCACTCCTTCCAAGTAGTGAGAGTGCCACTGGTTTCGAGGATTGGGTCTTTGTTACCAATGCCTCAGACGACTCTGACAGTGATAGTGACAGTGTTGAAGGATTTGTAAGCTTGTAGTAGCGAACAGAGCACTGATCATGTTTAGTAATGTTACAGTGATATATGATTGCTTTGGCACATGGATTCGAGCCAAGAATACCGTATCAGTCAATCGTACATTGTCCGCAAATCCCAACTCTCGAGAATTTGAGACAACTGGCATATGTATCTGAAGCAGCTCATGGTTGGGCTTGAGCCGGCTTCCAGATACTCTGTTCCAACCAATCTCGATGGGTACGGGAGACCAACGTGAGTGGGAGAACTGTACATGGCTTGGCATTCCGCATCGCAGCATCTCGGTCGGATGCGAAGCGACAGGCTTGCGGGCTCAAGATTGTCGGCTTGTTGATGACACCGTTCTCTGTTCTCATAATTTCGGTAGCTTTTAGCTTCTCATCTTAACCTCTTAGCTATCAATATCGCATCAAGATTGTTCTCACCTCCTTTGCTCTGATAATTTAAAAACAGTCCAATATGGATCGGCATCCGGAATCGTACCAAAAACCGCAAGCATTTCTCCTGCTACCTTCGTCCCAGTCGTGTAGTGCTTGTCTACACCTTGCACACGACTGTACGAACCCTCTGCACACGACTGTCTCTTCTGGACGGTTAAGGACGACGCGTATGTTTGATCGAACGCCAAGGCACAGTGAAATCACTGACTTTTGCAGCATCTCAATCCATCCGTGCAACAACAGGCCGTGACAGACAGGGCCCAGCAAAAGCCGCTATCAAACTTGCGCTAGAAGCGTTGGTTTGTCTACCTAGGGTAGATCAGACGCAAAACCTAGTTGGACTTGGATCACACCTGTCGTCGGGCAGCAAACCACTCACATATGCCTCCGAACTCGAGATGAGATGATTGCAAGGAGACGAGTTACCGCATGAGGAGCGAAAAGGATGTGTTGCATGGAGATACCACTTATGATGGGCGGCACTCTGTAATGTCAGATATTGCCTCCGTTAGACCCAAATAACGATACTGTACTCTGGTCAATGTTTGAACTCATTCACATAAATGAATCTCGGAGCATGAAATCCTGCATGGAACCATTCTAAGATAGTCATTCCTTTCAGTGTCTTCATTTAAGAACTAGCAATCATAGCTCTCAGCTTTTCATTCCACACCCTCATGAAATCCTGCGACTTCTGCAGCATAGGCAAAGTCCAAAAGAAATGAGGCATCCCAACCCACTCGACAAGTTCCGCCTTCACACCTTGCTTCTTGCACTCCTCATAGAAGAACAAAGTCTCCTGGTGTGTGGGGTCTTTGGTCGGCGCCGCGATGTAGCACGGCGGCAGATATTTGAAGTCAGAGTGGAGCAGAACCGAGTTCAGTGGGTCCGTTGCTGGAGCGGCATACCATTCTACGAAACAGTCGACATCAGCACAGGATGAGGAGAGAAGGAACCGAACAGCAGACTTACCTCTTGCCTGCCTCATGATATCATTGCCTATCATCGGTGCATCGGAGTATAGCTCTGGTGTGTAGCGGCTTTTGTATGCCTCTGGTAGCGCACTGGGTTCACAGCTTGACAAGCAGAACGTGCAAAAGCCGACAGCCTTGAGCTCCGGATTTGTTGCATACTTCAGTGCCACAGCTGCAGTCAAACTTCCACCAGCAGATCCACCCATAATGAACTTCTTTGTGGGATCGCCGCCATGATTTGTAGCAGTCTCATGCATGTATTGGTAGGCGTTGCAGACATCGTCAAGGCCAGTAGGATATGGATTCTCGGGCGCAAGTCGGTACTCTGCACTGTACAACAACATCTGTGAGTTCTCTGCTATGTTGCGAGCCAAGAAGTCTTCATGGTCAACACTTCCTGCATACCAACCTCCAGAGTGGATGTACAATCCTACTGGGAGTGGTCCGGCGGCGTTTGCAGGCTTGTATATCCTGATCTTTTGTTTCGAGATTGGCACTTCAAGGTCAGTGGTTGTGACGGCATCGGTGGGAGGGGGTAGCAGTGGCCTGATATTGTTATATAGCGCATCGAAGCGAGCGCGAGCTTGTTCAACAGGTTCGGCAGGGAGGGTCATGCGACCGCCAGTCATCTGCTCAGCCTGTCACTTATCAGATGCATTTCCGATCTGAAGTTGTAAGCGTAATAGGTACCATGAGCCATTCGGGATCAAACGGCGGCAATTCTGATGTTGCCATGTTGTCAGGCTTGCTACAGGTATGCTTGAGACTCCTAGCAATCGTGGCCGATATATCGTCTTCATATGCTGTCTGAAATGTTGTATTCAGGCCAACACCTGCTCGGCCTTCCTCTCTGCCCCACGTCCAACATCTCAGATCGAACAGTTCTTGCCATAGTGGAACCACGTTTTATCGTTGCAGCGGACATTGGTTCGCGGTCTGGATAATGCAGCAGAGAAACTCAAAAAGGCCAGTGACTACGCAGTCGGCTAACCTACCAATGTTTTTTTAAAAGGCTCAAAGTGGCCTAGACCATTCTAGTCGCGATCGAGGACATGAATTCTTATACAGCAAAATATACCAAAGTACCGACTACCATGTAGCGAAATCAATCGGACTGTAATGAAAAACTTAGGCCGAAGAAACTATGAAGTGAAGAAAACCATTCCTCTCTATCACTATAGGAAAGACCCCTCCAATATTCCATCTCCTCCCCACACAGTACGCCAAGCTGTTGAAGTGGTCATTAGCGAAACATGAGCTCAAATCAAGAACAAGGGTCCCTGCATTCGCAGGCATCTGAGGGAAAACGTCGACAGCATGGATCGCAAACAGCTCAAAGGGGAGTCGACCAAGCAGATGATGCGAAGCAGCAGCAGCATCAAGAACTAGAGCACGATGGCCAAGTAGTCCAGCCCGAGCCTATTGCAGACGATGCCGACTCCGCCCTTGGAGACGAGATTTCGGTCTATACAGCATCAGTCCGCGAATCGATTTACGACTTCCCCGAGCGGTATGGGCGAACCTACCATGCATACAAAGAAGGCCGCTATAGCCTTCCCAACGATGAGGTTGAAATGGACCGCCTCGACGTCCACCACCATGTCATCCTACTCGCGATGCAAAAACAGCTATTCTTCGCACCTCTTCCAGCAGACTTCAGTGGTCGAGCACTGGACCTCGCCACCGGTACCGGTATATGGCCGATCGATTTCGCGTGTCAGTTCCCCAATGCGACTGTCATAGGCAATGACCTGTCTCCAACCATGCCATTGATCGTGCCGCCAAATTGCCACTTTTATGTCGATGACATAGAAGCAGACTGGACATACAGCGAGAACGAAAAGTTTGACTTCATACACGCCCGATTCCTTGCAGGCGCAATCGCGGACTGGCCGAAGCTTATGGCGCAGAGCTTCGAACATCTGAAGCCAGGTGGGTGGGTTGAATTTCAAGATTGGAACACCTGGATATACTCACAGGATGGCTCGCTACCGCCCGAAAGCGCGTTGAACAGATTTCACGCCTTAACTTGTGGTGGACGACATGCTCAGGGCTTCAACATGCGACCAGGGCCGCATCTGGAGAAGTGGATTCAGGATGCAGGTTTCGTGGATGTGGAGGTGACGAAGGTTCTGCTGCCGTTGGGGTCCTGGCCGAAAGCTCAGCAACAGAAAGAGTTAGGTGTGTTCAATTTGGTGCAGATGATGAAAGGGGCTGAGGCTGTTTGCTTGGCTGTTTTACCCATGCTGCCGCCAGAGGCGGGCGGACCCTGGGAGCTTGAGGAGATTCAGGTTTTCTTGGCGGATATCAGAAAGGATATGAGCAACCGGAAGATTCATGGCGTCTACGATTTTTGGATCGTGTGGGCGCGGAAACCTGAAGCGTGATGCCAAATCTTCCATGGCTTACCGACTGACGTTTTGATCACCTCTCATCCAAATTGTCTCAGGAAATTCATCGACAACAGAGAAGAATTTCTTGGTATATGCTTAAACTGCTGGCATTTTGCAACGCCGACCATGAGGAAGAGGAGGCGAGGAACACCTGTCAGAGACATACAAAGCAACAACAGTTCATCATTGAACTTGGGAAACCACCATCACGATCATCTTGGAGTCGGCTGTTCGCTGGGGACTTCACGCTCGAGCAAGCAAATGGAGATCGCATAAAGAGGTTTTCTGACAGTCTTCGGGCCTTGACGATTCAAAGAAGTGAATTTGCTGACCAGAATCATCGTGTAAAAAGACTTGTTCACCTGGTTGTTCGCGGCCAGGGCGCCGGTAACCCGGCACTTGCAAGGCCGTGCTGACACTGACACTAAGTGTGCCCCAACTGCAAACTTCTTCGTGCAACCCGAAGCTATGCAGGCACAGTCGATGCTTCGCTTTCGTCCATTTTGTCGGGCCTGTGCATGCGAGATGAGACATATGGTCGCGTTCGTGGTTCTGCACTTTCTTAGCGTGATTTTACGCACCAAAATGGGCTTGTCTTTGGTCGAAGAGTTGCGATCGAGGCTGTTGAAGAAGGATGGAGATCTCGCCGTCAGCAAAAATGAAGAAGCTGTATATACAGCTTCTGTGGTACATCAACAGTCTGAGCAGGTCTTGACTGACCTAACTCGTGGCAGCCAATTAGGCTGAACGAGGATGGATTTGTTATCCTTACATAATATTCATGATGGAAACGCCATTGTGATTGTGATCACGACCAGTGTCACTCGCCGGGCTTTCAAACTTTGTCATGTCACATTTGCAAAATTAGCTGCCCAGGCTTAGCAAGCGAAAGACTTAACTTGAGCAGCCCATACACCCATGCGAGTTTGGCTTCTTGCTGGGTCATGAGATTGCATGAAGTGTACATTTCCCAGCTCAGAGCTAGAGATGATGAGCGAAGCATGATATACCACGTCTTAAAAGCATCCGTGAATAGCCAGTGGCATGTTCGTCATGATGTACTTCGAAGGAAGATCGTGTTCACCGTCTTTCTTCAATAGGTGACTTGACAGGACATACAGGGATCAGCGAGGCAGATGCATGTCAACGCTGTGCACTAGGATGCGCTAGAAGTTGCGTGGCTCCTAATGTGACCGCGTCAAAGCTTGAGCACTTGCATTTTTGATGATCAGGTGGGGGCGCCCATGAACTGATGATGACCATGAAGCACGTACCAAAAAAGACTCTACACGCTGTTGTCAGCTCATATCGCTTGCTTCCATCGTTGAAGATCAATGAATTGCAAGGCTGAGGTTTGTGTTGACATTAAAAGGAAGGGGGATGAGTGAGCAAACACTGACTAATTTAGAAGCAAAGCGGGATGGGCTTGAGATGATCACTCTGGTTGGCTTGTTTGAATGTCGGAAGACTTACAGCCAATAAGACATTTCCCTACAACAGTTGTATTGTGAGAAATTAGCCGCCTGGTAATCAAAGCGGTGCACCTCGACCAAGTGCTCAGTGAACAGTAAGATCGAGTCAGTTTGGACTGACAGATTGGTCTCGGAGGTGACGGGAGATGGTGGACCGGTCCGTGAGAAGCAGCCATGGACATGAAAGCGGAGAAACTGCTTCGTTTAAAGTGGCAAATTGGGCGATGTTACGAAATGATTGGAAGAGATGAGACGCGCATGATGCAGTAGAAATGCTCAAGCGCAGGTGATCGACAGCCAAAAGAGAATGAGGTCTGCCTAAGTTCAACAAGTGCCGTTCAGAGTCCGCTGTCACACGCAGCGTGTGTAGAAAGTCCTGATTCTGTACCCGATATCAGCGTCTGCCAGTATTTGTGAGATGATGAGGATGCATAGCCAGACATGAAGTTGCACCCAGCGAAGGCCACATCTGCAAAAGTTTTGTAGCTGGAGGATCGATAATCTTCTTCTGCTGGCTTGTTATTGTGGCTTGTTGAGCAGATCATCTTCCTGCTGAAGCACTCCATGCCAATGCTGTCAACAATTCAAATGTCGGCTCTAGTGGAAACAACAGCTAGTTCCTTGTTAGGAATTCATGCGGCACCTGGCTCTTTCCTCACGGCTGCTTAGCTTGCGTTTGGCGTGCTTAAGCCTCCAACGGTGGGCCTCCACTTTTAAACTGGGCCTAGTAAAGTCATGCAGTGCTCGCCTCTTGTCCGATCGTGATGACTTCTTTAGCTGCCAGCACAACCTCTCCACTTACCGATCTCATACCGTCTCCCATTCTTGACTCAGAACCATACATTCACCACACCAGCACACTGTCTACAACATTTCAGCACCTGAACTCCTCCTCGAAATCGCCGATAATCTTGAAATCCGGATCGAAACTTGCTCACCTCGCAAGAAGTTAGCCAACAGACGCTGAACATCCGCACTTCAAAAAATCCCGCATGTTTCCAACGACCATGAACCCACGACTTTATGACCTTTGATTTTGCATTACGATTTTAGCCAGTATTTAAAAATGGCTGCTAAGCCCATGGACGCAACTGCGAGTTTCGAGCATGTGGCTGAGAACGTTCCTCAGTGGAGGACATCGATTTCGGAATTAGCTGTGTATGCTGCCAAACGATATGAAGAGTACGTTGCCGAGTATTCGAAATTATTGCATCAAGGAAGAACAAGGAAGAAGAAGTCAGGTTCGGTAGCGTCAATACACAGCAAAGACGAGACTGAAGCACAAGCGGCGCCGGAACCGCAGGCTGTGGATTCACCAACCCTATCTGACCTGGCTGGAATCTCTCCTTATGAGGCTGGAGATAGAATCGCTTGTGCTCAAGCGAACAGGAAGAGAAAAGCTGGAACATCACTCCAATCGAATGCTTCGGGTGCATTGAAGTCCCGAAGCAAGCAAATGGCTGTTGTATATTATGACTCTCACATTCAATCGGAGTTGGATAGACTTGTGAAAGGCTTCGCCGCTGCAAGGAACAATCTCCGCAAAGGAAAGAATGCATACACAGCAGCCAAGGGCTTCAGTCTGCCTAGCCTTAGCCGACGGTATGAAACGTTCAACAACCTTGTTCCTAACACTATGTTAAGATCGAATCCACTCTTGTCCAAGGCACAAAGCGCTATCACATCTACAGCAACGACGAATCCTGCCACAATCGATGCTGCTTTTCCTCAAACAGACAAAGAGCTTGAGGCAATTCGATCGTTGTGCGAGACTGCCGCTCATCAAGTCCTCCGATACGGCGATTGTACGACTGAATTGCACGAAGCTTTGGAAAAAATGGATACTCTTCTAAGTCTAGCTGAGTCAGCCCTTGATCTTCTGAAAGTCGAGCAGCAGAAGGAAGATGAAAAAGAAGCTCACGCCGCAGACAATGCAAGTGTATCGGATCATGCTTCTGCACAAAGCACGTTATACGAGAAATCGTCAACAGAAGCTGTCAACACACACAGTAAATCCTTACTGCATGCCGCCGAGCTACCAACAACTCGCAAATCATTGCCTACAACAATACCTTATCTTGCTTCCGCACCATTAACCACCGATATCATCGAGGTTGACGATGATGACGATGACGATGACGATAGCTCGATAGACATCAATCTCAATTTTGCAAGCTATCGCACGGCTGGTCGTAGTGGACTTGCTGCATAGCAACTGTTGGATCTCTCACTTTATCCACCTTCTGGATATTCTGCATTTACATTACTGCTGCGATTCAGCGTGTCATCCATTCAGCGAACTGCCGAATTTTTCGTACATCGGTCAATATCAACATTCATTTGAACAATCTCTATCTCCTGGGTTTTTACAACAATGGCTATTTAACGCATAGGGAATGGGAATTGAAAGTTACTGGTATATATGCTAGGACTTGGTCTAGGTAGGCTTTGGGGGGCTATTATGGGCTTGACTGAATCATGGTGGAATGCTTGAAACGGCAGACATTTGGCAAGATTGAAAGGTCGCCCCTTCTTCGGTGCACTTCTTCGCCTACAAAAATCGTGGTCTGCATATATAGATTGCAACCCTCATTCACACATGATTGATGCATATGCATTGTTAGGGCGAATGGTCACTGTCTGGCAGGCTCAAAAGTCATGATCTATATCAATGAAGATTCATTCTCACAATCGCTACATACTGTTCGCTCCCCTCAGCGGCTGACTGTCCATGCAAAGCCTCTATTCGTCCCACATCACGGCCTTAACAGCCTGATCTTGACTTTCTGTCGTGCAAGCACGCACTGTACAGCACCGGTGCATGTCACAACTAAGCATTCATTGGGCCCTCATCAGCATGCAAAGATCATGTCAAACACCTCAACACAAGTTCGAATGCACTGCACCAGTGTCTCGCATCAAGTTCTTTGGAGGGTTGAGATTGGTTTCCGAACGTCATTCTCACAAGGTTAGGCTTGCGCAGCCGGCCGTAGGAATTGTTTTCCCCGCGTGCATGACCCCTGCTGTGAGAGCAAGAACATGCTGGATTGCAATGATTGCCGACGAATGGCGTACCATGTCAACCGGGCTTTTCTTTGTTCAATGGCCGAACTTAGACCGGCCCTTGAAACAACACTAGTCCTGCGTCGAACTTGGCCATATCCGGAAATGAAATTCGGAATTCTTGCATGGCACGAGTGTGGGAAACGGAGTACTGAGTGCGCGTATTATCAGTTTGCACGAACACGAAACAAATCAATAAATCCTGGGTCGAGCCGAGCCCACCACACGAGCACCTACTGGATGGCGGATCAATTTTTCCACATAGGTGCAAGATCTTCACTTTCCTATGAGGGAAAGGCTTCGATTGAAGAGTGGAAGCCGAGTCAGAATCGCCGTGTCATTGGCAGCCAAATGATGTGCTGAGATCGTAGCTGACTCCTCTACTAACAGCCAGCACTAATTTAGACAAGGTTAACTACGTAAGCATTGGGTCAGCAGTACCACAAAGGTGACCTGTTGATGTTTAAACCCGTAGAGGATGCAAAGAGATACTATTGTCATTATGAACGAAGAATTACTGAGAGCGCTGCTAAAGGCAACTGTATGAGAGCTTTTACTCCCAACTCGAGTTGATGCACCCCGGAAAACATACAGCATCGACTCGGATGACTGATTGGAATTAAGCCTCTCTCGCAGACCTGCCTTTAACCAATTTGGCTTCCGTAACAAACTTTAGCAATGTTCAGCCCGCCAAGGCAATGTAAGCATGTAAGGCCAAGGTGGCGGGCAGGTTTTGAATTATGCATCAATATTGCGCCAAGACTAATAAAATGAATGCATTCGTGTGATCCATCAGCGCCTGCTGAAGAGCTTACGTTCAAACCACAAGTGCTAGATGGCATGTCTAGCGGATCTTGAATTCTGGTCAAGAAACGTTCGAGTGGATCATCCCCGCTACAAGCGTACCAGAGTTCTTGTGCTCGAATTTGGAATAGTGATTATTATGATTCGAATCGTTCCTTAACGGCCTGAAGATCAATTAATTGGCTTGGTCCCGTGCACGACTTGTCCATTCGCAGCAGGGGCTCAGGAGGCGCTGAGATTGAGACCATGCGGCGCGAGAGGTGGCGCTGGCATGCAGTAACTCGCATCGTTATATCCATCAACTTCCAGAACAGGTAAGCAAGTCATGGCAAATGGAGACAACCTGATTCCAATCATGCTTCATACCATCCCAATCAGACCTGTGTCTAGCCCTCATCTCCACTGAGGGAGAAGCCGGTGACTTTTCGAAAGTACATGAAGATCATGAGGCAGGAGACACCCATAACGCAGTAACCCTGCTGAGCCATCCATGCAAAGTTCGTATGGCTCGAGCTTGTGTTGGTGGTCCTTCTCGATATCAGCGACGCTTGCGGAATGACATTCATCGACGGAGGATGCATCAAGCTCTCTCGCGTCCTCTCGCTGGTCCACATCAAAGATTTCGAATTCCTAGGTCCTTTAACTGGCGCAAGTCTAGCTATATTGATACGGTAGGAGTGGAGGATACAGCTGCATGAGCCGAGCTGAAGCTGAAGCTTTGATGGCAAGAAGCTCGTTCGCAACATGGGGACATTGTTGTATCCCTGAATTGAACTCTTACTGCTAAATGTAGCAAAGGCTTGATGGGACGTTCCGGCAATGGTGGCCCTGTTCCTACATCAGACAGCTGCGTTGATGGACGTTCAGAGCCTCCATCAGGGCTGATGAGCGCAGGCTCCTTCACCGGCTAACGACATATGGCTAGACCAATAGAGGATGAAGGTATCTGAGTATCAGGTTCGGTCTACAATCGCTTTTGCCTGTTGTCTTCCCCTGCTCCTGAGCTGTCGATGGATATGGTGAAGGCCAGTGTTGGATGCTCTGTCAAGGGATTGGTCGTAGCTCTCGGCGTTGTGGATATTACAGTCAGGTTCAGTTCAATCTCCTCTGGTTTTGCTCGTGCGCAGGAGCCGCCGTCAAGGTGTGACGGTCGAGACTCTGCTCTTGACATAAATCCTGCGGAGCATCATGGTGCACATCAGACCACTCTTAGGAGCTTTGACACAGGCAACACACCCACAGATGACAACGATATCTCCGGGCAACCAACTGCCTATTGCTTGGCGTGAAAAGGAAGCATTGCTCGGTTTATCGTATTTCAGTTCTGATAACGGAGCTCTCGTGCATGTCGATTATCACATTAATGATGGGAACTCTCTTCGATCGGACTAGGTTGTAGCTCCCGAGTCTGGTTTTTTGCGTACTCGGACTGTGTCAACCCATGCTCTTGGGACCATCATTGCCTCGTACAGATGATCTGTGCAACACACTTCAAAGCTGACAGCTCCACCGTCTTGTCAAGCATTTGTAGGAAACAACATTGGCTAACGAATACATGCTGCTGGAGCAATGAGTGTTCGAGTCACACGGCATGAACGCAAAGCTCGAAGCCAGGTAGACCAAAATATCTGAGCTTGTCATAAAGCATAACTACCTTCACATAAGGTCAGTAAGGCTGACGATTTCACTCGCCCTCTCTACGATATCGTGTGGTTAATTAAATACCATTGGACATCACACAAGCTCAAAACATTCCAACGTCATCATTAACAGACAGATCAGTACATGTGGATTACACCAGCACATGAAAGTTGTCGTTGTGTACTGTATCTCTTCACATGGCCTGCAAACCTACCTTTATGTAGGCCAATTCCACTTCCCATACCTAGTAGTCCACTACGCAAAGAGCGAGGGGCTTATAGCGATCTGATACTACACCTTCTGAGTAGGTTGGAACGGCCAATGTCAATACCGAGTCTCATCTTCCACGAATAAATTGTGAACATTCCATTCTGTGAAGTTACAAGACTGATTTTGCACGTGACTGATTGATAATTGGCTAGATTGCCCTTCGTGTGTCAAGCATATTTACAATGTCGGACTGCGGATTCTTAGGAGCATGAACATGTTGAGAAAAGAATCTGACGGTTACCTGATGATGCTCTGTTGTTTGGGAGAGGCGTGGGAATCATTGATGTCTTTTGATGTTGTTACGGTTGGCTTGGCGACTGCTCTCGGAACCCGATGCGAAATGCTGCTTGCCTGCTCCAAGTCACATCAGGCATCCATCGTTGACATCAGACACCGTGTTGCAAACAATGCCATGTCTGGCTGTTTTTCACCATACCCGAATTGTTATGCTATGGTGTCCATCCTGAACAGGTGCACGGAGACTACATGATATGCGGATGAGATGTTGAATCCATCTGGGCACACTTTGGACCGAGCATGATGCATCAGTTCGATTTAAACAGGAACGTGCTCTCTATTCCGCCTCCAATGGACAACATGCAGCGCATTGGATTGTGTGAAGTCCCCCTCAACCTTTTGGCCTTTATAGTTTCCTACGTAAGGTGAACCTACCTTGAGCATGCGAGTCCGATCGCAGTTGACACCATTCCAAGATTGAAGATGTTGGCGACCTCGCCCGTCTGTGTCGTACATCGCGCCTCCTGCTTTATATGGCCCAACCACAGCTATATAAGAAGATCACCCTAACCTCCTACGACACTATTCGATATCGAGATGACTTACCAGAAGGGTATGGAAGTGCCAGTCCGTTCTCCATGGGTCTGAATGCGCTGGTCACAAGGAACATTGCTGGGCTGGTACAATCATTGTGCCTGCAAGGCCAATGGCGAGAACATGATTTGGAGGAATACTCAAAGGTTGGGCGAGTACCGGATGGGTCAATGATGTTGAACATTGCCGTGAGAGCGGCCATTGATCGCTGCACCAACCTCACGTCTTTCAGGTTAGCAATGAGACACAGCCCTGGCAGACGAAGCTGACAAGATACAGCTGGAAGCTGAATATCAAATTGATGTCCACCGTGTATGCGGCGTTAGTATCCCTCAACAATCTCGAGTCTTTCCACCTACGATTTCCTTCAACGAGAACACCACAACCGCAGACGATGGTACCCGCCCTACCCAACCTTCGAGAGTTCACCATGACTGATTATGACCCACTATGCCATCCTGACGATTTGTCGACAATGTTCTTTCACGCCACAAAACTTGAATCGGTCAAACTACACTTTTCACCCAGAATGAGAAGTGTTGCTGAGCCGTCCGTTCAACTCCACAACTTCTTTCGCCGAAACGTGGCTGCTCACAGAACGGTCAAATTAAAACGTATAGAATTGTACAATTGTTTCTCCATCGCCAGTCCGGAGCTTACCCACATCTTCCTTCCTGACAAACTGGAGGATGTGACCATGATCAACTCGTTTGGACTTGGCTCGGATTTTGCGTCATCTTCAGCAACGCATTTCATTGACCAGACTTGGGCTCATGAACACATGGCAGAAAAAGACCACTCCATGCTGAAGAGCATGCGAGGCGACAAGATCAATCATCTCGTTTGCAAGGACCTTATGATGATGCCAGTGCTGGAAAAGATATATTTCGTTAATCCTAATTGCAAGAAGGCTTGTGATGCATATGGCCCGTCGCCGACGCCATCACTGAATTCGAGCTTTGATATAGCAACTCCTATTGGACCGCCACTGGAACTAAAGAGGCAAACTCCTCGTGTACCTCCCTTCGCCATGACACCTACAGAAGCTCTGCGGGATAGTCTGATTGATGTCCTTTGCACCTCACATGGCGCATCGCTCAAGCATTTGATCATACCAAGTAGATTGCCCCTGAGCAATTACTCTATGACCAAGCTGATCAGGTCCTGTCCAAATCTAACGCAGTTGTCTTTTGCGCCTGAGGAGATTAACCCGGAAGTCTTCAGACATGTAATACCGTTTGCCAGCAAGCTGAAAGCGATGCGGCTCACGGCACCTGACGGACCGGGCAAAGACGGAGCCGAGAAGCGCAAGAAATTCTTGGATTTCGAAGCTCGAGGAGATCATGAATATTACATGAACCTCGAACTGTCTGGAGCATTTGGTAATCCTATGGGCATGACTCATTTGAGGTATATTGGCCTGGGCCAAAAGGTCTGGGAGACTGGCAGTCTGCAGCAGGAGGTCCGAACAGTCCAAGATGATGAGGGCAATGAGATGGAACAACAGATATTTACGAGGAAGGTCAAGCCACTTGGCTGGGATGACGTTGCTGATATTGAGATCTGGAAGCTGGATACCACGGATCTGGTATGAGCATTTGTGCGAAGGCTGGAGTTTACGTTAGATAACCTAGCATACATACATGAACATCTCTCTTCTTCACCAGGGTTGTAAGCTCGTATAATCGCATTGTACTCGCTTCGAATGGTTGGGAGTCAGAGTCGAACTTTTCCGGGAGGCCATCGCGTGACCAGTGTCCCCACATAGAACGCTCTCAGCACTGCTATAACTACCTCTTTTCATTCTTCAGCCCTACATCTTTATTCGTTTTTCTTTGATATATCCTTGCTCAGACGCTGGCGTTATTGAGCTTTGCTTTTACGACATGCATCGGATTCTGGAACTAAGCAGAAGTGCGACCTTGCTTACTTTCCTGTTCGTGTTCTTGGCATCCGCGCATCAATGGCGCCCAGCTTCCTTGAAGGGCGGATTTAGAAGCTACAAGAACTTTGCAGGAGGTGCGAATACCCTCTTCGGCTATGGTCTTTGCTGAAATGAAGGTCGGTTAGGATTAAGCTGATGGATTGTATGGATAGATAGCACATTTTCCAGCACGGTCGATCTTGAAGCTTTCCTCAACTCCCCGCCCCGGTGGGAGGTAAAAACGTTCGGAGATTATCAAGGTAGCATCGATTACAGCAAGCTAAACAAGACTTGTATGAATGATTTTGGCCACTATGTATCAATCAAGGGTCGCTAACAAGTAGTGAAGTAATTCCGTTGACCTTCGAACCGCTACCGCTGGGCACAACTAAACCACGAGGATGGCTCCGCCAACAATTCGAGCTCATGGGCAAGGGGCTGCCGGGCCGCATGCACGAGTTCTACCGTCTAGTGAGCAATGCGACCTGGGGTGGAGGACATGAAGAATACAGCGCTCTCAACGAAGCATGGCCGTACTATATCAACGGCCTTGTACCTCTAGCATTTGCATTGGATGACCAACAACTACTTGGTGCTATCAACCAGCAAATCTCATATGTATTGTTAAAGCAGTTTCCCAATGGCTGGCTTGGTCCAGAAGCAGAAGTTGCAACACGAAATTTCTGGGGCAGATATCCCTTCTTTCTGGCGGCAGCACAATATGTTGAAGCTGCCGATGTGCTTGACGCGAGGAACATGCTAAGAGCTATGCACCGCTTCGTGGACATTATGCATGATATGCTCAAACATGACTACCAAGGCTATGTCTGGAAGGAAGGTGACCGCTTCGACCAGCAGTGGGGCCGATCAAGAGCTGCAGACATGGTCATGGCACTTCAATGGCTGTACGAACACTATCCTGAGAATAATCACGTCAAGATCCACGAATGTATGTTCATGATCTACCAGAAAGCGTACGACTGGTCGTGGTGGTTCGAGGAAAGCAATTTCTTGAAGCATGATCTTGAAAGCTATCCACCCGAGCTCATTGACCCTCTGTTCCCGTTTCTGCATGTTGTCAATGCAGCCCAAGGACTCAAGTCTCCGGCTGTTATGGGCCGCCTCGTGCATGTCCAAAGTCTGTTTGACAGCTCAAGGCGTGGTGTCAATCTTACCCTCAAGCACAAAGGCACGCCATCGGGTGCGATCTATGGTGACGAGAGACTATCTGGCAACTCACCGAAACGTGGAACAGAACTTTGCTCCGTGGTCGAGGAGATGTTCTCGCTAAGCACCCTCTACCAGATTCTCGGAGATGCTTCCTTTGCTGATCGCCTCGAGCTCGCAGCTTTCAATGCATTGCCTGCAATGATCATGCCGAACTGGTGGGCTCATCAATATGTTGCTCAAACAAACCAGCCATATTCATACGAGCTCAGGAACCAGCCATTTTGGAATGTCGGCCCTTGGGGCGTCACCTTCGGAACCGAACCAAATTATCCTTGCTGTGCTGTCAATTTTCCTCAAGGATATCCGAAGCTGCTGTCGAACGCTTGGGTTCGTACTCCAGAGCACAAAGGTTTAGCTCATGCTGTGCTTATCCCAAGCGAGGTCACTGTGATTCTTCGCGCAATTCTGGACCAGGATAACGAAGTTGAGAATAAGGTTCATGTCCAGTGCGACACAAACTATCCATTCACTCAAGACTTTTCCTACCATATTGACGCAGATCACGCGTTCAATTTCTCCTTCCGCGTTCCAGAATGGGTTGATCTCGACAATGACGAGACCCGTTTGAAGTTCCATGAGGATATCGACGCCCGCATCAGTGGTTGGACCACCCAGAAGCCACATAATCCTGTCGCTCTTCACGTTTTTGAGCGGACTCTCCACCCTGACACACATACCGGTCTCCATACCCTCCCAATTCCACAAGGCCGCACCTCCTTTGACGTAACCTTCGCCCCCAAACAGTCCTCTTCAAAGTCAAAGTCTAAATCTCACCTTCAAAGACCAATCGTCCACTCTCGCCCAAATTCGGCAATCTCCCTAACCCATGGTTCTCTCCTCTTCGCCCACACCCTGCATGGCATCTACACACCTCGACGCCCTGCAAACTACCAGAGCCCTGGCGAGGCCCCTCACGAAGCGAATGACTGGACAATCGTGCCTCGAACCGAAGGGTATTATCCCGATCTCTCTTCCTCCTCTCAACACCACTGTAACGAGTACAATCCTAGTTACGGTCACAAGCAAAACATGGTCCCATGGAACATCGCCATAGACCCCACAACAGCTGTCGTTCACACTTCCTCAAACGCTCATAGCAACCCAGATTGCCTCCACGACACTCTCGCAACCCTCTCAAACCTCAACTCTGCGCACGAAAACCAGGAAATCCTCGACCAAGCGTGTTCAGACGACTTCCCGAACCCAATCTGGGCCGAATTCGCACCGCCAGTCTCAATCAGCGTGTTAGCATGTGAAGTGGCGTGGAACATGAGCGGGCCGGTAGAATACGAGAACGGAAAAGCAGTTCGAGGCGGATATCCACTTGAGCCGCCGACACCGACACGGGATCCGAAGACGGGAAGGACAGGACACAAATGTACCAGCCGGGCGTTCATGATTGAGCTGAAGCCGTATGGAAGTGCAAAGATCAGGGTTGCGGAATTTCCTATTGTGGACCTGGGGTCAGGGAGTAAGGATTTGATGGGCGACGATGAGTGGGAGGAAGAGCTGTAGAACACGCAAAGCAGGGATGAGATCGAAGACTGAAAGCAACGGGTATGGAAATAGCAGGTAGGCAGAGAAGTGTTGGAAAGTACATAGCAATATATCACGGTGAAACAATCAAAACGCACATGTAACTAGTCCCTGAGCCATGTATGTATTCTCGAACTTCTCAACTGGTTTCTTACATCGCAACACTTTCAGCCTTTCTGGGTGTCAAACCATGCTCCCAATTCTATCGAACTAAGCGTTCATACCAAGAAGCTTACAAGCAGTCAATACATATACACAGCGGGAAAAAGGCAGAGGAAGGACCATCTTCTCCGCCCTACAATGCCACGGCCAGTACAGACACATATTTCCCAGGGTTAGCATGGCAGCAAGTGCAAGTGCAAATGCACTCAGACTAAAGGTCTGCCAATGCTCTCGTTCTAGTTCCCGGAAGTTTCGAGTAAGCCCACTCAGTAGTTACGAAGTCGAGCTTGGGCGTGGCCGTCTGGCTGGCCGACCAGGGAAGAAAGTTGCGTGCGTGAAACGGACGAAGAATGATGGTTTAATCTGCGTGGTAGATATATACATCCGAAGTGGCATAAGAATGCTTTGCATAGAAGCACGGGAGCTAGGTACATAGTATGTTGGTTGATTCCATAGTCTTATGGCATTTGACGACATGTGTGGAGAGATACGAGTCTGCGAAAGTTTTCACAGTGTTGAATGTAGTCGTTTGATGAAGCCGGAAAGTGGTAGGGCTCTAGTATATATTTATCTTATTTGGTAGCTTTGGGAAGAGGTGGTTGTGGCCTTCAACAGCTGTCTCCTGGTATACTCATTGATGTACTTCGTGACATATGGGACCTGCTGCCGAAGTGGATGTGTCAAACACGTGTCTGGGATGTATTGAAAGTTTCCCTGGTTTCGAGTACAAGCGTTGCGTTCTAAGACAGTTAGTATCTTTTGATTCGCCCAATTGCATTGCTAGTGTTAAGTCTGGATTGTCGCTCACAAAGATTGTGTAATGGTTGCCTGGGATTGCCGATCTCTGTCATGGCTGCTTGTGGCACACAAATTGAGCCAACTGCCGCTGGCTCAGGATTGTGCGGCTAGGAAAATGGTTATAGAGGATGTAGAGAAGAAAAAGCAGTGTAGGCATGGATAATAAGGGCAGTGAATGTTGGAATGTGCACCTTCGTTCCAAGTCACCTTGACTTCATATCTTCCAAACAGGTCATCCTAAGAGTCAACTCAAGAGTCTCGACCGCTACTACCTTCTTCATCTACTGGCATGAGCAATGGAGCTGGACTGGCATCTCTGCTCCTCGCCAACTCCTCCTGCACCTCATCATAATCCTCAATCACAATGGCCGGTCCCGGCTCGCCGATATCCATGTCCTCGTCATCCTCTTCCCTCTCCGCCTCTTCTCCCTTCTCCTCCCGTTCCACAAACACAAAACTTCCCACCACAATTCCAGCTCCCACCCAATAAACCCAGCTTTCAAATCGACCCTGAATAATCATCTCACCCACTAGACTTAATGGAATGGTCAAACTCAAACCAACCGTAACAACGAGCGGACTCGTAAAAACCATAGCATAAGCCCAACAGATATCGCTGAATAGGCTGCTGACGGAGTTGACAAGGAGAATCATCCAGATATGTGAGTTAGGTGGGAGAGCGAAGCGCTCAAAGCCAGTGTAGTGTAGGAGTGGGAAAAGTGGGAGGAGGAGGATAATGTTGAAGAGCCCGACGAAGCCGAAGAACGTGGGCATATGAATGGATTTGGGGAGAGCTGTGATGGTCGTTTTCTTGAGAGTGATGGTGTAGAAGCCGTAGATGACTGCTGATAGTAGAGCTAGTGCATCACCTAGGGCAAGCTCGTAGGGTGATTTGTCTGGAAACTCGTCGAGTGCTCGCCTCGTATTTCCTGCCTCCTCATCCTGCGCTCTTAGGTCAACCTGTGAGATTAGGACAATCCCGGCCAAGGACGCAAGAACACCGCATAGCTTCCTCCACGTGAACTTCTCCGTTCCGGTCAGTGCGCCAATCATCAATGTCCACACACTTGATGTGGACGTTAGGATGGTCGTGCTCGCAACGGTGGTGTATTGCAGGCAGGCCATGGCAAAGTAGTTGGCCGCAAACCAGAGTATACAAAATGCCAATGAAAGTCGTGCGGTCGGTATCAGACCAAGCAATTCTCCTGAACCAGCAGAAGTCGTGGTAGATGCCGAGTTATCCGGCTTCAGAAATGATTCCTCCTCGTCCACAGGCATATATTCTTTTGACTCATCTTTCCGCCAAAACGTCCGGAAGGTTCGTAGTGAAAATGTAGATCGTAGTGTGTCTCGTAGAGCGCCTTGTTCCTGCTTCTTGCGTGCGCCCTGCGCTAGTCGTGGTATTATACATAATGTAAACATGGATGTGTTCAGATATGTTAGGAAAAACGGCTTTGCATAACTGGCGTCGGCGAAGATGCTCTGTTCGTCCTGTCAGCATCGCTTCCCTTAAGCACCTTGCAGATGGGTACATACACTCCCCAGAAAATTGGACAAAGTCCAAAGAAACACGACACACAGCAACAAAATTAGTCCCAATGTATGCCTGGCCATGCCTGCCCGGGCACTCTTTCCCCCGCCGGTCGCTGTTGAGAGTGGCGCATGGTCACTGTGCGCGGTCAAGGTCTCTGAGTCGTCCATCTCGAAGGTCTGTAGTTCGGAGGTACTAGACGAAGCATCGTGGGAAGATTCTATCTTATGAGAGACTGACATGTCCGCACTGTGGAAGATTGTATCATCTGCTGCAAGGATCGGATTGCGCCGGCCGGCCGATTGTTCGTGACTGGGTCATGCGATGCGAGCCACCAGGAGAAAAGTTTGTCGGGTGACGTTCCTGGTCAAGCACCTCTCCGTATTGACGGATCAACTGGTAATGTAGTGATATAGAAAGAGCGACTGGATAGGTAAAATGGTACAGCTCGAGATTTTGGCGAAGGATGTACTCATGTTTCATGCAGGCCAGGCTTGCGCTCGCTTCACACCATGTGCAGATGCAATCCCAATTAGGTATAGGGATTGCGAACGGCGTAGGATTGCCCGCATCATACATTCTGGAGCCCCTGAAGCCCCCTTAGGTTCAACATTACCTTGAGGGAAGCTCCGCTAGATGGAACCATCATGTTCGGACGAGAGAAAGCACTGTATTATATTATTGATCTTGTGTCAGAGCTCATCGAGCTTCAACTCTAGACCACCAACTAGAGTCGACATCACAATACCCTGACATCTACTTCAATAGCGACATTCATGAGTTCATCATGCAGTCAGGCTGTCCCACAACGCCGAGCTCGTAACTAAGCGCCTAGAAAAGCACTTCAAAGAAATCGACAGGTCCCTTGCCCATAGCCATCGTGTCACATAATTCGTATCGTATAGCTCTCCAAATTGCAAAGCTCGCGTCATTTAAGTCATCCCATCGTCAAATGCTATTGCCCCTACATATGTCTAGAACAGGTTGCCAAAGTTCGCAAAGGCCTGAGGCATCCCGTTCACGTTGTTGCCCTGATTTTGGTCAAGGTGAGTCCCAGTAATGAGAGAGAGCATATCTCTATCACCAAACGTGGGACCGATTCCACCATAGCCTTGGTTGACTGTAGCTGTACTCGAATCCAGATTGAACAAGTTATCGATTGGCAAGCTGATCCAGTCCTCGTTTGTAGCGTACAGAGCCGGGTCCATGTTTGTGTCAAAGCCGTTTATGGAGGTGTCAAAGGCCGCCGAGGCGTCGAAATTCGGAGGTGGCATGAATGTTTGTGTAGAGTAGTCGACCATAGGAATCGAGCCAAGCACATCAGGAGATTCTTGGTCGAAGACGGCGAAGTCAGAGGCACTGGAACTCTGAGCGTGTTGAGCAGAGTGGGGCTGAGGTGTCATTTGACGCGATTGACCGCGGCTGCCGGGTTTGGGGATGCGGATCATGTTACGCTGAACATCATCCATGATGTGGTGGATGAGACGCGCTGCGTGAGGGCTCAAGTGAACGTCGTCGACGACCTGTTCGCTCATTCGGTTGGTCATGTCTCGCAGGAGCTTGAATTCAGCACGGACAACTTTCTCTTCCGCACCTAGACTGAAAAGCTAGGGTTCATGTCAGGAGAGCGTACAAACGAGCGAAAGGAAGAACATACCTTGAGGATGAACATCATGCCCGATAAAGATCGAAGGAAGGTTCGGACAGGAGCGTATCCCAAAGCCTTCATATCACCAAGACCGTAAGCGGAGGATTTCAAGATTTGTTCCGCTGCAGCTCGCACTTCGTCAATGTAGTGCTGATTGTTGTGCATGACGGGAGCCAGTTCTCTAGATGGACCTCGGCGGGTGCTGTCTCGGTTCTGCACTGCCATTTGGCCCACAACTTTCTGTAGGCCGAGAGAATTGATGTAGAGTCTTGCGTACTCATACTCCATTCTGAGGACATGACGCATATATGGCACCAATTCTTTTTCAACTGACTTGTAGAGTTCAAACCACTGAGTCAAGCGAGGAACGAAGTTGGCAATCTCCTTCTTGTACTGTCCGCTTTCAACGAGCTTGGCGGTGTACTCTCGAGAGGGGAATATGTCACGGTTCGCAGCGAACATCAAACTAGCAATTTCGAACCAGAGCTTCTGCATCTTATCCGCTGGCAGATTGGATTCCGGTCCATGTATATCGTCATCTTGCGCTGGCGTTAGAGAAGACTGAATGCCAATGCGGCCACTGATTTGTGAGACGTAGGCGATGACTAGACGGCGTAGTCGACGACGTGTCAGACATGCAGAGTTCGCACCGTGCTTTCCTCCACATGAAGTATGACGCGTATCGAAAACACCCAGCTCGAAGGAGAGAGACTGCGCCAGCCCCAGCAACATCCATGACATGCGGTCTGACCGCCAGGCTGGTTCGAGCCACGTAGAGTATGGCAGGTTCCCAGAGTCTTCATTCTGGGGTGGTGTGGCATCATCTAGAAGAGCGAAGCTCGCGCCAACCAGCTTATTCTCATCATCGCCAGGCGGAAAGTGCAAGGCTCGTGGTTGCCAATCAGTGAGGAGGAGACATGCCTCGATCGTGCCTAGAGTTCTCAAACTGCCTTTCCAAGTGATTTGTCCAGTAAGTGATTCCAGAGCCGGTGCCATGCCTGCGCCACAAAAGCCACCCCCAAACTGTTCTTGACCCCAGAGCAGTCGCTGGACAATCTTGCGAAGAGCGTCCCAAAGCTTCTCATGAATATAGTAGCCACGAGTCACTGCTGCTGGGGAGTCTAGTTTGTAGTAACGAGATGTGACGGCGAGAATGGCGAGAGCGAGCACAGGTTCTTCGGCAAGAAACGTGTGGTGGGTGGCTGGGTCTCGGAAGTCGTGGATGACAACAGGCGTCATGGGTGCAAGATGAGTGTAGAAGTACTCGACGTACTGGAGAGCTTCGTCTGCTGTGAACCATCCCGCTCGAACGAATCGCATCTGTGACCAGTCTTTGAGAGCCGCATCGCGAGCTTCTTGTGCACGCGACGGGAGCGGTCCACGAACTTCGCGAACACCACCTGTAAGGGCTCGTTGGCGTTGGCGTGCTTGATCAGGATCACCATTCACTTCCGTAGACGTGGCGGCTCTCACCAAGACACTCATGTTGTCGGTGGTATTGGTGAAAGACTCGGCCAAGCTGTTAGCTTGCGGCATCACCACATGATCATCACCGTTCACAGCTCTTGACGGAGTCCCGCCACTGTAGGATTGTCCCATGCCATTCTGTTGGACCGTAAATGGGTTGTTGACGGGTGGCGCAAATGGTGTGGGCGCAGGACGTGTTGGGTAAGATGTATAACTGGCTGCCGGACGCTGTGCACTGAGCGGTAGCGGCGGTGAACCTGCTGAGAACACGCTTCGAATAGGTGACATTGGGTTGGAGCCATAGCTGAAGCTGCTGCCTTCGCCCGAGCCGCGCGATGAGGTTGGCACCGCAGCATTCGAGTCCATCGAGTCCACACGAGGTCGCTTGGTGGCGCGCTCGACATCCTTGGAAGCCGGATCTTTCTTTCGCTGCGGTCGGAACCAGCATTGCTTCTTTTCTCTTGAGCATTTCGCGCAAGGACCCGCAGTCGGGTTGTCAACATCACCTAGGTCACATTTGACCTTTCGTTCACGACAAGGCTCGCATGCTTGGTAGTTTCGTCGGTGCTTCGCAGGCGCCCGCTCAGCAGAGTTGTTATCGTTATCTTCAGGAGGGCTTTCTTCTTTGCGTGCGATGCTTGACAGAGGACTGTGGCCGTTGAAGGGCAGTGTTGGTTGCTGCGCGTCCGTGTAGGACATGACGGCCGTTGTGTCAAACAACAATAGTGTAGGACAGAATGTGAGTCGTGCCGTTGATAGCCGTGTGTGGAGGGACTTTCAGAAGTAAAGAGTCGCGCTCGACGCAAGACCGAGTCAGCTGAAGCCTAACGCCGCAGGCAGATCTGATTCGTGCCTGAGCGTGACCGATAAGAGGGGCGGAATTGCTTCCTACCGACAATCCCGAAGCTAATATTTGGAGCTTCGGCAGTGGCTTAAGCGAGAAAGGAAACAATACCCCTGAGTGGTTTGAATGTGCTTAGGTATGGTGTGAATACGAAAGCGATGTCCAGTACTCTATGAATGTTCGGAGAGGGTAGCAGTGGAAGGTAGAAAGAGGCTATTGCAGGTGCGGGAGAGATGTGTTTATATGTGCCAGAAGATGATTGGCCGTTCGTCTTCCGGTGAGCTTCACGAGGCAGTGCAAGGCAACGAATATCCTCGAAATGGTTAGTGGTGGGTACCTACGTCTGTTTGTGAAGATACGATATTAATGACAATGAGCTCACCGGCAACAAGACCTAGTTTCAAAATGCCAACAGCTCGCTTTTGAGTGTAGTGACGTCTTTCGCAGTGAAACAACTTTGAATAGCCTCACACTGGACCAGCCACTGGGTGATTACAGTAACTCAGCCCTGATCTTCGGTATTTCGAACGGGAAGGTGGCGGCTTGCCAGGAGAATCTTTGACATAGCGTGCTCCGATGGCGAGACTCTCAACCGGCATCGCGAAGCATGCTTTTACGGTAAGGCAAGCCTCGCGCCATGACAGGTGCATGAAATATATCATCTCCATCCTCAACTTTTTCGTTCTGGTAGGCCCCATCACGCTTACCTTCAACGCCTGCATGATTGTTCTGACCCGTCACACTCTCCTCACTGTTCCACCGAGATATGCTAGGTGTACTGCGCAGCAAGCCACGAACACCGCCTGCCTTTCTGCTTGGGAGCTCCCCACTTCCAGTGGTCAACACAAACATCAAGTACTTCAGATTAGGCAATGTATGTCGAATGTCCATCACACGAAGGCCAGATCTATTCATGAGAAACTCGATGTCCTTGTTGAGGAGGAACACCCCGTACTCGAATTTGTATGCTGCTCCTACTGGTTGAAGTGGAAATTCTCTTTGAGCAATGGAAGCGGATATGTCGTCTCGGATACTGCAGTTTGGTGCAACAGCCTCGATTGGGTAGGGTAGATGTACGGATAAATAGAGTGAGAGTTGGCGCACCAACTGTGCAGTAAAGCCTAAAGCAGCTGTTATTTCATCTCGATTGGTATCGTGAAACACAGAATTCGGGAGATGGATGTTCCGGATGGAGAACTGCAACGCTCTGTTCTTGACCGGTTCGATCGGGAAGATCTGCAGCAGGCTGGTGCAAATGCGTCGGGCCTGGCCGTTCGAACTCTGTATCAAACCGTCCAACTCCCTGTGTATTTTGCTTGTTACCATCTGTACCTGCTTCTGGATCTCTTCGCCTTTGGTCTGGGCCGAGGAAAAGTTCTGCATCATTTCTTTCCTTCGCCTCAGGGATTCTGTTAGCTCAGTCCTGCTCTTCGTAAACTGATCAAGGCTCTTCTGTTCAGCTTCGAGCGCACGTCTGGTGTGACGAGCTTCCTCTCGCTTTGATGAAAGCTCAGACAAAGCGTGTTCGGCATGTGGCATCTTCGCAAGCAGTTTGTTGATGTCGGCTTCTAACGTGACACGTGTCCGAAGAGCATCCTGGATCACATCATCAAGATTGGCAAGCTTGATCAATGCATCAAACGACGCAGCCTGAACTGGCGCTAGTGCCTTCATTGCGGTGGTTAAGGGCAGTTGCTGTTGGCCTTCGGCAGGAAGATCTGTGAAGCTCGTGTAGATTCCATCCGACAGATGTAGCAGTACACAATTCTCTGGCAATGGGTGATGAAAAGTCTCCAACGACCTTCCGACGAACTGCAGTGAGCGCAAGTTGATCCGAAGCTCAACGAGGATTCGATAGTCAGTGACCAGCTCATTCTTTGACCATACCCGCAACACAAAATTGTCGCTTCTAGCGACGTTGGCAATGGAGGGATCTAGATCGAAAAAGCTGAAAGTCGGATTCATGGAGTTCTCCATGACTTCGCTGATGTAGAGCGGCTGGTCAAGTGCCTCGTGATGAATCGAAAACCATGATGTGACCAGTCTGTTTACTTCGACGGCTTCCAGTTTAGACTGTCGCGCCCGGGGATTCGAGGTTGCCCAGTGTAACGTGCTTCTCCTTCTCATGGCGCCCTTCCCTGGCCTCTGTGGACTATCTTCAGGCGTTTCATCTGCTGTTGAGGTGCGAGAGGGGATCTGGAGCGTGTTTGCAAAGGGTCTCGACAACTGATCGAAGGACCTTGTGTGATGGAGCGTGCGGGCTTCATCTTGGATGACAGCTTTCGCAGCGGTCTTGAGATTGTATTCGTCGTCCGTAATGGTCTTTCCTCGAGATCGAGTAGCAGGACGGCTCAAGTTGAGGTTGCGTAACGAGATGCCATGAAGGTGACGAAGCCGTCGGTTCTAGCACGGGTGAGCTCTTTGCCATGTGCCTTTCGTGCCGCAACTTACCCATGCGTATAGGAACGGATGCTCACGTCTTTCTGTATTCGACGCGATCGCATCGTGAGGATCTGACATTCGGGCGATGTTGTGAGCACATCTCTATGGGTTGTAGCGTTGTGGGAAAAATATTGGTAGTGACGACGGCACTCATACGCAATTTGTTCGTTGGATGTCCGAGCTGGCTTTGTTTCGCAAACCCACGCAAGTTCAACGTTAGAATAGGAAAGAAAAGGATTTCATCTGATTCCGAACGGCCAGAGAGACAAGAGGCACCATAATGTGTAAAGCACGAACAGAAAATGCAGGAGTCTATTGAATCAGAATGAGGTTGAGTATTACTCATGTCGAGGCTGCACAGAACGGAGTACACCATACAGAGTTGAATTGCGTGGCTAAGCCGGTGCAACTTGCAACACCTTGATGGAGGGCAAGATGTCCCCCTCCTTCAAGCAAATGCGTTGCGAGACATATCTAGGAGTTGTTCTTCATCTCTCTCAAAGCTCCCATTACTTCCGACGGATCCTGCTTGCCTGTGGCTTTCCTCATCTCGTCGCTGTCGACCCGCATGAACAAGTTGTGCTTCTTCTCCTCTCCGATGGTGCTCAGACCCTGGGTCTCTTTGTTGTCCTCTGCAAGCTTCTGCAACTTCTGGACTGCGGAGTCACTAGGCGCAACCTTGATCAGGAACTTGACGTTCGACTTCGTGTATTCATGTCCAGGGAACACTTTAGTGTCATCGGGCAGACTGGCCAAGGTCTTGTTCAGTGCAACGTGCATCTCTTCTGGCGTGCCCTCAAAGAACTTCCCGCATCCTCCAATGAATAGTGTGTCGCCTGTGAATACAGCTCTTTCATCCTTGCTCTTGTCTTCCATGAACCAACATATGCTATCTTGCGTGTGACATGGCGTGTACAGCGCAGTGACTTCGATGTTCTTTCCGATAGAAAATTTTGACCGATCTGCCGGCGTTTCGGATACAGCCTGACAGTCCTTCCCACCAACAACAGGTACCTTCTCTGGAAGCTGAGAGAGAATCTTTGAATTACCACCAGAATGGTCCCAGTGGTGATGTGTATTCACAATTGACTTGAGCTTGAGACCCTTCGATTTTATGGCATCTTGCAATGGTGGTCCAGCTCTGTTCCTGGTAAGCCTCGAACAGCCCACAGACACCTTTGGACTGACTCTTCGGGGTTCGCGGGATCTATGATGACCCCTTCTTTCGTCTCTTCATCACTGACAATGTACGCATAGTTGTTGGACGAACCAACCCCTTGCAACAATTAGCATTCACGAGGAAGCAGAGCGATCATCGACGTACACATGGGTATTGATTGAATATGCATGGCTCTCACAATCGATGGTTGGACTATCGAGAGAGGGATCAGTGGTCTCACAAGATTTCTGAGAAGCATCGACAGCGAGGCCTGGTGAAAATAGGCTTGCTGAAAGAGTGTGCAGTGGTCATGTTGCATGCGGAGAGCTGACAACGTGCCTTTGCTTCTCCGATCTGAATTACAGCTGCGCTGACGTCACCCACTCTCGGCCAAAACTTCGCTTTGACTTTCTGTGCCAGCTTCGTCCTGCTCTTCTGCGCTGCTGGAAGGAGATTTCGTATCTACTTGTTCCGGCACGTCCACGTTGAGAATAGGCTCCTGATCGATTAGTTCATAGAAGAGCAAGAAAACGTTGCCTCGTTCCAAAACCTGTTCCTGCGATAACTTGGTAACGACTTCGTCGTTAAAGGAGTACCACTCTTTCCCGCGCTTCCCGTAAGCAATGTAATGGCCATTATCATGTCGACCCGAATGTGTCACTGTACACTTGAGCTCGTAGGATCCGTGCCGCCCAGATGCAGGTTCTCCTATCGATGCTACCCAGTCATTCACGATCTCGAGGACAATAGGGAAATTAATCAGTGATGTGTTCTTGCGCTGATTGCCCCAATCATCAAAAATGCTGCGGTTGACGTGAATGACTAGGTCTTGTGGTAGCCGCCCAAACAATATCTGTTTTGCTTTGGTGCTGAGCGCTTTGGGCTGTCCTTTTGCCGCACTGTCCGACGTCAACACATCTCCTGCTTGAGACGTCGACGACCGCTCAGAGTCAGTCACTTCCCCATTTGCAATCCTCGTGCACTCGTCGCATTCGACGCCCTCGATCAGTTCTGGGTCTGTATAGGCATTGAGCAAATCTTCCAGGTAACAATGACCCCCAAGACCAAGATTCAATGTCAGGCAGTTAAAGGGCATCAGAGACAGCCCCTCCGAATAGCCACATTTCTGGCATCTGAGTATTTGGGACAATGTACCGTCTAGTGGATTTCGTGGGAGCAGTGCCTCAACAATTCGGCGCAAGGTCTCGTCCTTCTCCCGCTGCAGGACTGCCCCTTCGTTCTGGTGTTCCTCGGAGCTCTGAACTCGCAGTGAGGCAAACCCAGGTGCGACGCGCCTAGCTACTATGTGATGATATTTGGCTGACTCTCTGTCGACTGCATCCATGATCTTCGAAAGATATTCCTGCGCATCCTGCTGTTGCCAGGTATTCATTGATTTGAGTATCGAAGGTGGCCATAGTGTCCTTCTCGTGTCCACTGCTTCCTGCAACTGGTTCAGAAAGACATCTAATGCTTTGTGCGTACCACCTTCAACCCCTGCTCTCTCAAACATGAAACAACTCCTCTCTACAAATGCTTTGAACGCTGAAAGAGATGCGAGACCTTGGAGGACGCTGTTTTGGTAGCAAGAATTGTCCCAATTTCCCAGCCCGGAGAATGATGATTCTAACGCTTTGGGCACAAGCTTGTCAAAGCCTGAAAGACTCCTTGCTCTTGATACAACCGATGAGACGCCTGAACCTTCGTAGATATGCTGTATCGCCGTGCTTTTGTTCTGAGAACCTGCTACCGATCTTCCAGCAATAGTGGCTGCCGATCTCTGCAAAGAATTCACGAATTGCGTGGGTATCAACGAAATACCAAACTCGTACATCGTTCTCTTAATCGTGGTCTCGTACGCAAGGTAAGGAAAGCCATAGAATGCGATTGCGGCTATGGCAACAGTAATGAGAGCTGCTTGTAGTCTTTGTGATACTTCTGTTTGCTGATGCAGAGTGTCTGATTCAGGAAATTCAAGGTGGTTCATCTTCCCACGGAACACGATGGTTTGCTCCGTTCTTGCGATAATGCATGTGGTACCGAGAAAGGATAAGAAGATACCGAAGAATTGCTTGTTCGTTGCTAACGTTGCTAAATTGTTTGCCGGATGGGAGTCAAGTCAAGTGCAGGCAGTGAAGTGAAGTCGTCAGAGGTTACTATTCTGTGTGCACATGTCTGAGGCCCGTTTGCGGTCTGGGCATCAATTTTCATGGCTCAAATCAGAGCTCACGGCGAGCCCCCCAGGACTGATTAGGGAAGTTATGTGTAATGAAGTTGAGGTTCAATAAACCAAGAAGAGCTTCAATCGTATTTCATTGTTAAGGATATGAAGGGTGACTTGTGGCAACTATATGATTTGCATCCTTCCGCCACCAGTTCGCCAATCGTCTCATGATTTGATCAATTTTGTAGGACTGTTGCCATTCGAACAGCACCCTCCTGCTCTCCTTCTTCCAAGTGCGTCCTTTGCTGCTTTCTGGCCTCAAACCGTCTCAATGCAAGCGCGGCATCACCGATAGCATTTCCTTTCCACCACCTTTCCCATAACCAAGCCAATGCGTCCTCAGCAGCGTTCTTTAGCGTCCTGACCTCTGGCAGTTCACCATGGCTCACCTGATGTCGTAGGTCCACAAACCGGGAAGGCATAGATATAGCTGCTGCGTGCGCGTACATGGATGATTCCCCTACTACTTTGGTATTTCTTTCCTCCTCGGCATCATCTTCACTTGTAGCCAGCGATGCCGTAGCAGCCCGAGCAACATCTCTGTCAACGAAGCTGTTGACAAACCGCATAAAGGCAAACGCAAACATGAACTGCACGGCACGGTAAGAGTTTGGGTCAGCAGTCTGCGCCATTTGCTCGTATTTCAATATCGAATCAGTCAGATCTGCTGTGGATAGTATAGCTGGTGGTACTCTGTGCGACTTAAACGTCCAGACGTTGACTCTTGCCACTGCCTCTGGCCTCATGTCCTCGATGTTGTTTGAGGTGTATGGGTCTTTTTTGGTCCGATCTGGAAAGAACCAATCTCTTACCATTGCGAGTTCGGACTCGTCTCGCCATGGGAAAAAAATTGCTTCTGACATTCTGAGGGAGTAATCCAGTCTTAAGATGATGCTACCTCACACCCACCAGCGTTTTTGCTGTACTGTTCGCATAGGTGTATCGTGTGGTTATGGCATACTTAATACTGAAAATGAGATTAGAATTTGGATAAATATGAACTGGTTCTTTAGCAAATGAAGGGGGCGCTGAGCGAAGAAATGACA
>JAPDRQ010000145.1:0-80557 GCA_030247915.1 Neophaeococcomyces mojaviensis
GTCCATCCATTCCTTTCTTTACTGTTCCGCATCTTGTCTCTGCTGCTCCAACTGTCGCTGCACATTCTGGTTCATGTTTCACAAGTCAGCTACCAGGTGAAGTTTAGTGTGTCCGTTTCGTCCTCGGAATTCGGTATACTCATTTCCTCGTCAACGGTCGGGGCCAATTGCTGTAATAATTCAATTGGGTCGGGTAGTTCATCAATAGTACTTTTGAGTTGCTCAAGAAACGGCAAGGCGAACATCTGACAGACATTGAGGGTAAACTGATAGCAGAACCACCTCTTTCTACCTGCGTCACTCCAGAAGCTGACAACCTCGAGTAGATCGCGGTAGTAGGTAGTACGGTCACCATCGATCTCGGGGTAGTGGGCATAAATATAGGCTAATTTCTCGTTGTGAGATATTGAAAAGCCCAATACCTTTCGATGAAGATCAGCAGGACGACCAACTTGGCGATAGACATCCACCAGGCCGCGAAGTGCCACGGTCATGCTGTGGGCATTAGGCAAGTCGGCGAAGTCGAGTCCTTGTTTTCCACATTTGATTTCACTGGTGAAGAAGGGAAAATACATTTCTTCACGCGCTATGTAATACGACTTTGTATTCGTTGCAATCTTGAGTTTGCGTCGTTGTTTTTCGGAGAAGTTGGACCATTTGAAGCCGATTGTGTGGTCGGGCTGCGGACGAGGTCCATGGAAGGGGACCGAATTCACCCATATGTCGTTGTACCCGTCAATCAATCCTTCCAACTCCTTTCGGCCAGCGATGGAGAGGCCTTCCACCGACGGTACGATGCGGGGATGTAAGTCAATGTAAACACGTGCCTCGGAGCGGCCTTGTAAATTGGAAAGAAAATCCATAAAGTGGTCGTCGTCGAACAAGGGATCGAAGGGAACGGGCTGCCAGTTGGACTTGAGCTTCTGACAGAGTGCTCGATCTTCATCTGCCATTCCTGCCTTTGAAGGTCGCATATAGCTGCCTTTCGTCTCCAACTTGGCTGGATAGTTCGCATGTTTGTAGGTGGCATATTGTTTGTCTTTCGCAAGCGTCGCGATGGCGCTGGTTTCCACCAACGATACTCTTTGGCCATATTGGTCGGGCGACATCGACCTCAACCTCTTCGCTGGTGGTGGATACATGGTGCTGGGGTCCGCAAAATCCTCACTGGTCGGTGGCAACTGTGCCAGCCACTTTCCCAGTGGTCCGCACTCACGTTCAGCTTCTGCGGGCTCAAAAGTGAGTTGATTTTGCTGAGATACGTGAGACTCCTCAAGAGATTTCGTCTCGCGCTCTGGGGCTGGAAAGTCAATGCGAAGAAGGGAGTTGGGGCACTGGAGACAGGTAAGTATGGTAAAGCCAAGGCAGACATGAGTAAAGACTCTCACCTGTAGCACCTTTGGAAAAGATGGTGGTGGAGGCTGCGCCGGTTGCTCCGATAGTAGGTTTTGTGTATGGCATTCGGACGAGTCCAATTGGCCGGCTTTGCGTGCTTTAAGAGGCACTGCGCACTTCGGCCTGTGTCGTTCTTTTGAACGTGTGTCGGTCGGCTTTGTGCTTCTCTGTTGGACATGCTGAGAATGTGCGAACTGGTCGCCACCAGAATGCTTGGTCGGCATTTTTGTTTCGGGAAACACAAAGCTCTGAACATTAACGGTAGAAACAGTTTCACGATAGTGTTCTGTATATGAAAAGACGGGGCTTGAAACGGACTAAGATAGCCAGCCACTGCGCATCACTGTATCCGTGCTGTACCTGCAGCTGTGCAGCCCGCTTTGTAAGGTTGACCCAAGAACGTCAATGATCTTTGTTCCGAATTCCGCAACCAAAACAGGCCTTTGTTTTCCCGCCGCCACCAGCTAGGACTGATGTACCATGAGGCTAGCCGGCAGTGAAAGCGCTAGCTACGCAATGCTTTAGTACTAGTCAAACATGCAGGTACCGAGGCCATCTGCAGTATTCCGGTCTTTGGTTTCCAAGGTCAGTATATACCGACAGGCGCAAAATCGGTGTCATCCTCCGCGTACATAGTTTATTCCTCTGTGGCCAGCCCGGGATCCCCACTTTGAACGCCATGCTGTTGAAGGACTAGCTTTCCACCATGCGGGACCTGACCTCTCGCCTTGCAAGGTGCTAGTAAAATAGATAAAGTACTGGAGCTTGTGCCAAGACTACAAAACAAGTAAGTCACGTGATATTACCACTAACCTGATGTTCGTGGTTCTAACTCTAACCCTTCTATAGTCACATGCACGTCAACATACTTTATTCACGGATTGTCTACAAGTACGCCCTACGGCGATATTATGTATGATTTACTGAGCTTACACTTGCAACAGCAGGCTCTTACAGTATGACACCACACTGACGTTGAAGACGACCAAGTCGTGTGCAGATAAAACCATTCAGCTACGTGCACAGCTGAGTTACTGCATTATGTCTCGCGTCTCGTCGTTCTACGAACGGTGTAGAAGGTTTACAGTGCTGTATATCATGCGAATCTACTCCTCGAGAAGTGGTCACGACTCTTGTCTAGCACGCCTGCAGTGACCAAAGAGCTCTCTCCTCCCCGCTATTCGTGGAGAGCGCCGCTTCAGATGTAATGCCTTGCACTGCCTTACGCGATTGGCTGGGTGGCTGCACCTCGTCAACACCATGATTCTGCTTCAGCCTGATTCATCGTGCTTAACCATGAACTATAGTGAACCATCGAGACTTGATTCGAGATCCGAAAACAGACGAGTTGGACAAATCGCGCCAGATCATCCGCGGCTAACTTCGTCGGCGTCAATACGGCATTAACATTAACAACAACACATGCAGTTCGCCCTACGCTGTGCAAAGCGGCCGACTCCCGGCCATATCAATACAACCCTTGTGTCCGTGTTGTCCAGCCCGCTAACGAATCAGCGACGAATGCCGTGCTGACAAACACAATATGCGGCTGCTTACCTACGATCGTGATGGCGAGCTGCGTATAACCCGCGATCTGGTGGACAATATTCCTTCATACGCTATCCTGTCTCACACCTGGGGTGCAGACGAAGAGGAGGTCGCATATCATGAGGTGCTACACCCCTCGAGTAAGAAGAAGACTGGATATGCGAAGATTCACTTCTGTGGACAGCAGGCAGCAAGAGATGGCTACCAGCATTTCTGGGTTGATACATGTTGTATCAACAAAGACAGTCATGTTGAGCTCTCCGAGGCCATTACTTCCATGTACCGCTGGTACCAGCAAGCACAAATCTGTTACGTGTATCTCGCCGACGTATCGACTTGTCTAGAGGTTGATGGTTTTTGTGGACGCTCTTGGGAGAGGGCCTTCCGTGAGAGCCGATGGTTCACTCGCGGTTGGACGCTCCAGGAGCTCCTCGCACCTAAGGAGGTCGTGTTCTTCTCTCGGGAAGGGGAGCGTCTGGGTAGTAAGACGTCGCTCGAGGAACTTCTATCCGACATCACAGGTATTCCGCTTACCGCTCTTCGAGGCCAGTCATTAAGTCAATTTTCTGTTGCGGAACGGATGCGGTGGACACAGGGACGGAGAACGAAGAGGAAGGAGGATCAGGCGTATTGTCTGTTGGGAATTTTCAATGTGTTCATGTACCTCAACTACGGTGAAGGAGACAATGCATTCGTTCGGCTGACTGAGGAGACCAACAAAGTGCCCAAGGCGAATTTCACCTTAAGGATTGCCGAGGGTGCGACATTCGACGCACACGGTCAGATCCATCAGCCATGTCATCCAGCTACACGACTAGACCTACTCCAATCTGTTCGTGATTGGACACAATGTGTCGATGGCAAGAACATCTTCTGGCTGAACGGTGTTGCAGGTACGGGCAAATCGACAATCTCGTGGACGATCGCCAAATGGCTCTCTGATCTAGGCTCCGGTGGTCCTGTCGCGCTCGGCGCCAGCTTCTTCTTCAAACGTGGTGAGGGCGACCGGGCATCGGCGACCCTGCTATTCCCGACGATCGCCAACCAGCTGGCCATATACATCAGCCATTTCGATGTCTTCCTTGCACAGGCTATCAAGGCTCATCCTCAAATCTGCAGTAAATCTTTGGGTGAACAATTCAACAAGCTCATCTGTGAGCCTCTCAGACAACTACCAACTGGCATGGGTCAGTCTACGTTTGTGCTGGTGGTGGATGCGCTCGACGAATGCGACAACGAGGACGACATCCGGACTGTACTACAGCTATGGTCGCGCCTACCTCGAGTATCCGGTGTACGTTTGCGCCTCTTCCTTACCAGTCGACCGGAGCTGGTGATTCGTTTGGGCTTCCGGAAGATGTCGATCGAGATCCACCAGGACGTAGTGCTACACGATGTGCCCCAGCCAATCATCCAGCACGATATCCTCGCCTTTCTGACAGATGCATTGGCAGATATCCGAAAAGAGTACAATCTCGAACCGATGGGAGATCCGCTTGCAGATGATTGGCCGGGCTCTGAGTTGCTAGAGAAACTCACCAGTCTGGCTATACCGCTTTTCATTGTGGCTGCTACCATAGTTCGTTATGTTGCTGAGCGCCGTCAGCCAAGACAGCGGTTGCAGACGCTGCTGCAATCTCGAGTACGCCCCTACACCTCACGTTTAGGCTGTATATACCAACCTGTATTGCAAGCCATGACATCCTCGACAAACAGCGAGCAAGAGAGAGCTCAGATACACAAGGACTTCCGAACTGTCGTTGGTGCTATCGTCCTGCTCGTGGAACCGCTTTCATCACCAGCTTTGGCTGAGTTGCTCGACGTCCCGTTGGAGATGATCAGATTCTGTCTATGGCCACTACATTCCGTGCTGCACATCCCGCAAGACCATACGGCTGTTATCCGACCTCTACATCTGTCGTTTAGTGAATATCTTACCAGTCAAGACACTTTGAATACACCGTTTAATGTCAATGCTCCAGCAACTCATGGCCAACTCTGGAGACAATGTCTGCGACTCCTGTCTGGTCCTGACGGATTACGAGAGGACATATGTTGTCTGCGCTGTCCTGGGCAACTACGACATGAGATCTCTGCTGGTCGCATTGCTAAGTATTTACCGTTGGCTGTAAAGTACGCCTGCCGATACTGGGTATACCATGTTCAGTCTAGTACATCTCGTGTTAGTGATGGAGACGAGGTCCATACCTTCTTGCAAGAACACTTCCTCCATTGGTTAGAAGCACTCAGTCTACTAGATCGACTTGCTGACGGTATCGAGCTTGTAAATATTCTACATTTGCAGCTTATGGTAGGTTGCCGTCTTACATCATTCTACGAAACAAGAGATTCACTGATTACACTATAGACTGAAGATTCAAGTAAAGTGACTGTGTTCCTAGAGGACGCGCGACGATTCATCCTAGCCAACCGCCATATTGGTGAAATAGCACCGCTTCAGCTATACTCCTCGGCAATAGCCTTCGCCCCCCAAAAGAGCATTGTTCGGAGTTTCTGTGGACGCTTACCTACGTGGATCTACCAAGCTCCTATAACGCCTCGAAGATGGAGCCTTAAGCTACAGACGCTTGAGGGACACACTGAGTGGGTCAACGCGGTGGCCTTCTCGCCTGATGGCCAACTACTGGCATCAGTATCACACGGCCGCACCGTACGGCTGTGGCAGGTGAGCACGGGACGAGAGGTGCAGCAGCTCAGAGGACACACTGGGTCGGTCTTCGCGGTGGTCTTCTCGCCTAATGGTCAACTACTAGTATCAGTATCACACGACCGCACCGTACGGCTGTGGCAGGTGAGTACGGGCCAGGAGGTGCAGCAGCTCAGAGGACACACTGGGTCGGTCTTCGCGGTGGCCTTCTCGCCTGATGGGCGACTACTAGCATCAGCATCGAATGACCGCACCGTACGGCTGTGGCAGGTGAGCACGGGCCAGGAGGTGCAGCAGCTCAGAGGACACACTGAGTCGGTCAACGCGGTGGCCTTCTCGCCTGATGGCCAACTACTGGCATCAGCATTGAATGACCGCACCGTACGGCTGTGGCAGGTGAGCACGGGCCAGGAGGTGCAGCAGCTCAGAGGACACACTGAGTCGGTCAGCGCGGTGGCCTTCTCGCCTGATGGCCAACTACTGGCATCAGCATTGGAAGACCAGACGGTGCGGCTGTGGCAGGTGAGCACGGGCCAGGAGGTACAGCAGCTTAGAGGACACACTGGGTCGGTCGGGGCGGTGGCCTTCTCGCCTGATGGCCAACTGCTAGCATCAGCATCATGGGACCAGACAGTACGGCTGTGGCAGGTGAGCACGGGACGAGAGGTGCAGCGGCTCAGAGGACACACTGGGTCGGTCAACACGGTGGCCTTCTCGCCTGATGGCCAACTACTGGCATCAGCATCGAACGACCGCACCGTACGGCTGTGGCAGGTGAGCACTAGCCAGGAGGTGCAGCGGCTTAGAGGACGCACTGATATGGTCAACGCGGTGGCCTTCTCGCCTGATGGCCAACTGCTAGTATCAGTATCACACGACCGCACCGTACGGCTGTGGCAGGTGAGCACGGGACGAGAGGTGCAGCAGCTCAGAGGACACACTGAGTCGGTCAACGCGGTGGCCTTCTCGCCTGATGGCCAACTACTGGCATCAGCATCGAATGACCGCACCGTACGGCTGTGGCAGGTGAGCACGGGCCAGGAGGTGCAGCAGCTCAGAGGACACACTGAGTCGGTCAGGGCGGTGGCCTTCTCGCCTAATGGCCAACTACTAGTATCAGTACTATGGGACCGCACCGTACGGCTGTGGCAGGTGAGCACGGGACGAGAGGTGCAGCAGCTTAGAGGACACACTGGGTTGGTCAACGCGGTGGTCTTCTCGCCTAATGGTCAACTACTAGTATCAGCATCATGGGACCAGACAGTACGGCTGTGGCAGGTGAGCACGGGACGAGAGGTGCAGCAGCTCAGAGGACACACTGGGTCGGTCAACGCGGTGGCCTTCTCGCCTGATGGGCGACTACTAGCATCAGCATCGAATGACCGCACCGTACGGCTGTGGCAGGTGAGTACGGGCCAGGAGGTGCAGCAGCTCAGAGGACACACTGAGTCGGTCAGGGCGGTGGCCTTCTCGCCTGATGGCCAACTACTGGCATCAGCATCGCAAGACCAGACGGTGCGGCTGTGGCAGGTGAGTACGGGCCAAGAGGTGCATAGGTTCAACCGCATTGGCTATACATCTCAAGTCAGGTTCACGTCAGACAACAGTGCTTTGCATACCGACAGAGGCTACCTTAAAATAAACATGCTAAGCAGTCTACTACCCTTAACGGATCCTAATATTGATTACGGTCTTACTTTTAATCATGACTGGATAGAGTATCAAGGGCAGAAACTTTTGTGGCTACCGTCGGAATATCGTAGTGAGGCGACAGCAGTCTTTGGTAATGTAGTTGGGATAGGACGAGCTAATGGTACGGTCAGCTTTTTAAGGCTCAAGGTTCCATAGACACCAGCTATTGTACCTAGGATAGCCCTAAATCGAAAGTTAACCAGCCCCTACAAATTGCTGAAAACTCTTTGTGTACTATGACTTACGACCTATAGTCTAATCTACTGTGCAAGTTCAGAACTTTAAAAGATCTATAAACAAGTGAATATATCCATGTCTTAAGATGGAAACAAGGGTCTGTCAGTCATGTAGCTATTACAATGCTTCTAGAGTATCGCCTAACTATGGTATCTTCTTATATCTACAGTATTCTCAGTCTACTCCATGTCGAGACAGATGATAGGCAGCAGCAGCCTCGTGAGCAAGCCAGATCGTTGCCATAGACAATCGAGCTTACTGTGCAACAACAATGAACCTCTACCGCTATGAATGTTTTGATTCAGGAGTAGGGAAAAAATTACGGTTAGGTAGCACATGCAATAAAATAATTAAACTGAGATTGATCAGTATTCTTACAGTTTCCAAAAGCTAAAATTTACATACGCCGAGATGTCTCCTGGCCGAATAGATACTGTAATTAGCACTCTTTCCCATATCTAACCGTCAACAATAAAGGCCCAAGGCAACAGCAGAGCCTTCTCAAGAAAAAGAAACGTCCACTCTAAACTGAACACCGATGCTGCACCTAACCATGTACAGCCATATCCGGCTTACCTAGACCATCAAAGCTACTGCATCTTGAACACAACAACGACCAAAGCCGGACTCATGCCTAATTCAAAACCAAGACCCTCCGCCCCTGAGATACGCGAGTACATTTCCCAGCATCGACATCGTCCTCCACCCACCAGAAACACAACATCCAGAAACCGAGTCGAAACCGGGGCTCGGACTGTCTTGGCCGCTGATGCGTCGTTGCTTTTTGTTGCATCTGCAACGAACATGGTGTAGACCAGTCAGACTTTGGCTCAGGCAGTAACCAGGTGTCGTTGTGCGCTAGCTCGTGTTGCTATGTGGCTGCCGCCTCTTGCTTCCCCGTGAAACTGGGTTAGATCTGGGCTCGAGCTATGTTGGTGAGTTGTAAGATTCCTGGATAGGTGGGTAAGGTAGTGACGAAGCGCTGTATAACTTGCTG
This sequence comes from Neophaeococcomyces mojaviensis, assembly GCA_030247915.1. Taxonomy (NCBI): domain Eukaryota; kingdom Fungi; phylum Ascomycota; class Eurotiomycetes; order Chaetothyriales; genus Neophaeococcomyces; species Neophaeococcomyces mojaviensis. The sequence goes on from JAPDRQ010000145.1 coordinate 8,538, forward strand.
ATTGGGGCGAAAGTGCGAGAAAATACGGTTGGAGGGTCCTTTGCATAATTCATAAACACCGATCAGGGAGAAGGACAGACATTGACTGCATCTTATGTAGAGATAGGTGCCTGGCGGGGTCTTCGGAAAGTATCTGACCCACCTGGATGAATGTTTGACCCTCGAGAAAAAGGAGGGGTTGAAGGCACATTGGAAAGACTGGCAATATGGAGAAAGCATCAAGTCAACAAAAGTATCTTTGTGGTGATGTTCAGAAACGAAATTGAATGTGCATTCATGCTGTCTACACCGGTGATGGCATAAAGATGAATAAACCCTCGGTCTGTCAGCACCAAACACAAAGCATGCTAGCCTACCAATCATCCATAAAATCATCATTCTCGGAAAAGTAATACTTCCTCTCAGCCCACCACCTCAACCAGCTGAGGAAGCTACAACAGCAAGCATCTCCACCGTAACATCTCTCCTACGAGAAGTCTCTTCCTGTCAACAGTATTGGCGCAACTAAACTCCATGTGTAAATCAAATAACAAACCCACGCACTCACGATCTTGATCCAGCTAGCAGCATATGTCCTTCCAAGAGGGGTGAAATCAGAATCATTGTTCGGATCCACGCTCTGCGTGAGGAGGGTGGCAACCCAGCATGTTGCGAGGAGGAAGATGACGTGGAAGAGGGAGTAATTATATTGTGTTGCTCTTCGCTCGTCGTCTTTAACGTGCTTGCCACCACGGGAGTCCGTTTCTTCGTCATCGTCTGAGTCGTCGTCCAGTTTGGTGGAGGCGGGCAGCGAGCCTTCTGCGATGGCAGCCTCCAGGGCCATGCGTCGGTTCGACTTCTTGGGCTGGGTTGTGATGACGGATGACATGTTTGTGTCGGCAGATGATCCGGCAAAGCCGTCTTCGTCAGAAAGCGCGATGTGGCCACTAGGGTTGCCAAAAAAGGATTGTGTTGCTGCTCGAGTGGTGGTATAGGCGACTGTCAAAAGTGTAACAATGGCTCCAAGCACGATGGTGGTGGTCCGTGCACCTCTCGCTCGGATGAGTGGGTTGCATTTCTTGTCATCCGGCTCCATACAGACAGCGGAGAAAGTGAGGTATGTACAATATACTGCGACCATTGCGGCCTGGCCGATACCCGCTTTGGAATTTTCTTCCTGAACGCGTGGAGCCATGCTGATCACCGTGACCACCAGCATAGCGATTAGGTTGATAGTGATAGCCGTGTTGTTCATGCCGCAGGTATTGCCAGCGAAGAAGATATACATGATGATTGTCATGGCAGTAGCAGCCAAGTACATGGAGAAGGTCGAACCAACCAAAACATATCTCCAGATGCTGGCGTTCGGGTTCGTGTCGTCTTCCGCTTTGTCCAAGCAAGTTTCCACCCACGTATGCGCCAGGTCGACCAGCAGCACCAAGCCAAGGAGGACGAAGACCATAGCACCACTGAAGGCGATGTATTTGCCATAGAACATAAAGAATTGCTCAGGGATCAAAAAGCTGATCACAATGAAGGCAATCCAGGCGATGATCTTGGGACCCCAGAAGCCGTTTTGCACGCCCGCTCGTCCGTCTTTCGTGTTTCGGACACCGATGAGGAGGAAGGAGAGGAGGAAGTGGAACAAGCCAAGGGCGAAGTTGATGCGTTGAACAGCCATATAGCCGTAGCATTCGGACGAGCCGCATTGAAAAGTCATGTAGTCCAGTGTAAGGTGTTCGAGTTTCCGTATGGCCCATGGCGTCAGCATGATCCATGCAAATATCGAGTTGAGAAGTAATATGAAGGCATACGCGATACGTGTAGCCATGCTGTCCAACGATCAGCTTCTCGTCTCAACCGTCACCGTCGTATCCAACTCACCTGCTTTGGAATTTGCCGCAGGCATTGCAAAGCGCTGTGCATGTTGCCGCTCCGCAACATGACGCCGCCACCGACCAGAGAGTCGCTACGCTGGGCAGCGCCAGTAGCGGCAGAGATAATAACGCTCCCATACTTGCGCTACTGTTGTGTTGTATTGATGTGAAGAGGAGAAGAAGTCGTCAACATGTTACTCGGCGTTTGACCCCAGCGGCTTCTCGGCATTCACTGAATGGCGCAGCCTGCAACCGCGAGCAATCATCATGCGTCATGTCACGTGAGTAGCACTTGCCCTTCACTTCTTTGTCCTGTTTGCTTCTTCCTCCTAGCCTCGATAGATCACTCTCCAGAGGTCTGATTTTCAACACTTCACGAAATCGGATACACATTGCTCTTTACCGAAACGCTGATCTGTTCACAATGAGCCTGGCTCTATGGGACTAGGAAAAGGTTGTGTTTTGGGGCGAGTATCATTAAGAAGGCCCACTTCACTCTTCGACACTGGCTTCGAATGCTCCAGCAACTTCATAAAATAGAAGGCGAGCATATTTGCATGTAGGACACATAGAGATGACCTTCAACAGCCCTAGTCTCTGCAGGGGCTTGCTGTAGCTATTTTGAGTAATCTGTCCTGATACTGCTTTACGCGAAGCAATAAAAAACAATCGGCTTGCATTCCAAAGAGCTCTTTGACTCATTCTCAACCACCCCCTCATACATCCCACATTTAATGATAATGATCATGATAGAGAGCAACTAATGTATTCCGTTGTTCTCTCCGTTCTAAAATTTACACTTAGAGTCTATTTCGAAACGTGTTAGGGATGTTTGAGTGTAAGCGACAAAAGACCATCTCGAGACAATCAACCTCACTTGTTGTTCCCCCAATTTGGCTGATATCATTCGGGTTTTCGTTTCGGCGATAGTTGTTTCATCACATGGCACCGCTTACACGTCTAGTTGTCAAGGCAGAATGAAGGTCCTTCTTCAACAAACAAGCATAAGCTTTCTGCATATTGTTAGCTCAGTGCCGTTGTCCTAGCTTGGCCATTGTACATGATTTGACACATTCAGTACTCTTCATCGGAGTGTTGTTCGGGTATCGCGGGAGCTTTGACACAAACCTTATGTGCTGGCTTAGCAGCGTTAAAGGATTGTGCGCAATGCTCGAGATTACTCGAAAGCCTTATAAGCGCTAGGGTCCTGACACTATCCCTCCCCATTCACGACAAGGCGATCCGCGGATATCTATGAATCGGGTGTAATGGATATAGTACCTCAAAGCTTAGGTCTTAGAGCTCAATGGCGAGATTTGATCCAGAGGAAGCGTGTGTGTGATTATGCCGATACGCGAAGTACTGGGCTTCACAAGCGTATAAAGGACCTAAAGGCATGTTCGAGCAAGAGAAGAGTACTGTTGAACACGGCTTGACGGTTCAGGCAGACATAAACGTTGATTGTATGCCTTGTGAGAGGTTGACAGTGTTTGCTTAAATCTCAATACATTTTCGGACATCAAATCTCGTTTGGCATGGTGATGTCAATGCTGTTTGAGTGTCGAGTGCTTGTTGTCGAGTGTTGGGCTTCCGGCGTACCAATATAAGATCCAACAACTTCTTGAAAGGTACTACTTTCGATTGACTCTCTGACTTTTCTTCCATGGAGGTCTCAGTTTCCTTCTGGCCGCGGTCTTGGCCCAGAACATAGCCTCTCTGATTGCTTGTTATCCGCACCTGTCCTCGACAAAACTCGGTTGAAAAGTGCGTGTGCCCAAATATCCAATGGTTAACAGCATGTAGGGGATTGGCGTCATGATTTTCATCCTCGGCAAGGAGTTCTGTGGCAAAGGCATCCGTCCATGGGTTTCGCTCATGCTCGGGCCTAGAGCTTCCTCTACGAGCAGGCGCATGATGAGTGACCACAACAATCCGATGGGTGTCATGTGATGCATTTGTTCTAATCTGCTCGATGTTTGCTCTAAGCCACTTTACATCAATTTCATGCTCAGTGTTATGGTCAGCAATTGTCCAATCGACGATTCGACGAAAATCCTGAATCTTTGACTGAACAATCTGCTCGCATTCGGGCGTAATAAACGATTGAAGCGTACATCCTAGTATTGTCACGTTGTTCGCTAGTTCAATTCGCGTCCGATTCAAGATTCTCAAGCGCTCTTTGAAGCGTGGCTCCTTCTCAAGTTGTGCGGCCAGCTCTAAGCCTTTACTCCTACTAGTGCCATAGAATTCGTGGTTACCCGAGAACAAGAAAGACTCGCTGGAAGTTTGTGCACTGAGTTGCAAGGAAGTTGGCAAAGAGATCGTAGTCAGAAAGCCTGCCGATGTCACCAGCAAGGATAAGATTGGGCGCGCAACAAGAAATTTCGAAAGTTGAATATTGAGAACCAACCTCCAGATGAAGATCGGACATTACTTGAAACCGCATCTTGTCAAAGACATCACGGAATTCACTATTTCTGGCTTTAAAGGTATTACAGCAACGAAGAACTTGTTTCTTGTGATTAGGGTGTGACAGACACTAATTATCGGAGCCCGTGCTTAACGGGGCCGCTAACTGAAACTCATAGGGACCAAAGTTTGTGGATTTAGTTGCAAAGCTTTCATGACTTTCCTTCGGCTCCTCTTGAAAGCGTAATGGCACCGCAGAAAACAGAACTTGCAGATATTCTGAGAAAATTAGTTAGGCACCTTCAACAGGAGAATATAACGTGTTGTCTTGTGGGTGAAATTGCCTTGAACTACTACAACGTTACCTCGGGTTATACATGTCAGTCTACTCTTAGAACTCATGGAGGCTTTCCTGATAAGAAAGCAGGACATTGAGATTTGATCCAGTCTATGTTGGCCTAGCTCTGCGTCGCTATCCCGAGCTTAACAGCACCTTCTAGCGACTTAAATTGGACCTTCAAAAGGCCGAGGCTGCAGCGCAGTCCTACAGTCTTGATAAGTTACCGGCTCCTCAGCCGGGGGATATGCAGAAGGGCTTGTTGAGAATACCCAACGATGATTCTTGAATCAAAACCGTAGCGCGAGTTTACTCAAAAAGCGCGGGCAAAGTACTCCTAAGAGTGAAATATAGCAATGTAGGCCGCAGAATTCGCACAGAGAGCATGTGGGGATCCCCTTACTCTTAGTGACCACACGCCCCTGGTTTGCGTCAAGGGCGTCAGTTGAGCAATCGCTTAGGTTAATATTGATGTGTTAGAAATTGAACAAGAACTGAAAGTCGCACTGACGGCTGGCGGACTGATGTTGCTTCTGCTGGAATTGTCTGTCCTAAGCATGGCTGAGTAAGCATTAACATCCTTACGTTTGACCATACAGATGTGAACCTTTGATCTTAGCATCTAGTATCTGATTTGGAGAAACCTAGTCTGTGATTAATATCCGAACGCACGGGTTACCTGTAATTCCCACTGGAGGTTTCCTAGCTTAGTACGCCTTCATCTCAACCTCATCAATCCACACGTATCACTTCTCTAGCGAGACAATTTTCTCGTTCTTCTTCATTTTTAGAAGCATTTAGCATTGCCAGAATGCCACACATATCCAGTCTAAGACCACAATACCCGACGAACTTCAACTGGGGCCCGTGTGAGCGGCGCTGCGTATTGATTGATGCGCAAAAGGCCGCCAGAAAAGTGGTCTTAGTTGCAATTTGGCGAAGCTTGACCATTCTAAGCTGTTTATAGCGACGGAATGCTTAACATTCATTCAATGTCTGTATCCAATTCCTCTTTTGGTGTAGGTGATCGCCGACGCTTTCGCAAGGCTGGTTGCGGGCTACCTGGTGTAAGTCTGATACGCATCATCTCCTCTGCCTCGACAAGGTAGTCGTACAGACTCTTGCATGGAATGAAAATGGTTCCATCAATCTCCCCACCGAACTCTTTACAGACCTCTTCACTTGCAAAATCTCGTAGATGCAACAGCAGTCCAGCCTCTGGTTCCTCATTTGGTTTGCCGTCTGCGTGTCGAATGGTAGTAACTTTCGAACCAACATACCAAGCATCTCCTCGCCACTGCGGCCGCCAGATTGAAAGTGTCGCATCCTTTTTCTGTTGGGAGAACTGAAACCCTACCATAATACGCACCTCGAGATCTGAGCCCAGGATATAATCTTCCGCCAGCCTTCTCAGCATCTTTCCCTTCTCCAAGTCGGCCGCCTCAACCACCACGCCGGGACACCATTGTTCTTCATGCCCAAACGATCCGTCCGGATCATGGCGTCCATAGTCCGGATCAATAGGCGTATATGCTGACGACCCTTGAAACCGAACATGCTTTACAAAGTCCGCCGCCGGCCCTTCCGCCAGGGTCCTCAACTGCCAGCTAATCTCATCAAACAGTCTCGCCAGGAACATCGTATGCGCTGGTGTGGGCTTCCAAATGACGAAGCGGCGGTACGGCGGAAAGTACCCCCAATGCAGCTTATCCTGGCAATATCCGTCTTCTGATATCCATTGCTCAAGCTCGGCACGTTCCTCCGCATTGACAGTAAAAGCCAGCCAGCTTTGATCGGAGGTGTACCTGCCGCTTTTGTACCCCTCGATCAGGCTGAAGATGCGCTGCAACGTACTTGAGGAGTTCTCATTGGTGGGAGGGGGAGTCGGTAGTTGGGAGTTGTGGGAATTCATAGATGGCATCATGGTGCTAACTCCTTTCTCATCAGTCATTGCAGCCAACCAGTCGTTAGAAAGCAACGCCAGCAGTTGAAGATGGTAAAGATGATATGTTATTATGGTCAACTGCAGTGTAGCAGTGAATCAGAATATATCAGCACGCACAAACAGTGCCAAGATCGACACCGCCAGTAAGTGTCACTGCTTTCACTATGTAGTGATTCCAACTCCAGCAACCCCGTTCAAAGAGGTGCAGTCGATGCTAGGTAGGATTTTCTAGAGAAGAAAAGTGTGCATACATACTGTACGAAGGCGGAAACCTCAAATCACGTAAACAAACAAACACTAAATAAAGTCTTCACTCAAGGGCACGCCAGATCACTTTTGACGTCAATTTTGTCTGTCTGTAGTACCTCCCTCTGATGGGGTTGTTGTTCAAGAACCACCAATGGTTGACCGTTTTCATGGTTGCCTGAGGTTACCCATACTTGTAGCACGGAAACCAGTGCTGCTAGTCATCTTTACTCACTATCGCGGGTTTTCGCCTGAGGTCTTATACAGCGTCCAGAGGGAAAAAGAGCGGTTTAATGACTTGAACCATGCTTTTAGGTCTTGTCTCAAGTTACCACAATATAGTCAAGTGTCGTGATTTGGGCGAGTGGCTGGTTAGTGTCGGTGTAGCTTACCTAGTGCTTGCGGTGGAGACCTACAAAAGTAGCAAGGTCAGGTGATCAGCAGGGTAGGCCGGCTTGCAAAATGACAGCTCACCGAGATGCGCAAAGAAAAACAATACTTCGTGCTTATATACTGTTGTCGCAGACTCGACTGACATGATTTGCCTTAATTTCGTCCAAACCGTTACTTGCTGTTGTGTGACGGCACCTGGCTAGATCCGCACGCTCAGCTGATAGCTTCCTGTATGCAATCGCATCACCCAACACCTCTCAGCCAAAACCTCTATCATTAGCCATCCCAATACTACGGTTCCATGAAGAGCTTCGCCTCCTCGAACAATTTGCCCTACGCAAACATCATCCGTATCCATACACCCTATATTTTAGTCGTGATTCTCCGTCATGCTCGAAGTCGTAATTTCGTGCTAGGTGGGTTTCAATTATTGTCGTTTCGTACCCTTTGTGGTTTAGGCTTCCTCGCAGACTATGTAATGCAACTATTGTGCCTTCTTGGGCGCAGTCTGAGCACCACCAAGGTATTTCCTTACATCAGTAGCATCGACAGCTTGTCTGCTGAGACCCTTGACAGTTTCCCAAGCTTGCTTCGCAGCGGGTGGAATGTTCTGTTGGTTGATTTGCTGGTCGATACGTGCAGCAAACTGCGAAAAGGCTCCCTGCACAAAGGTGCTTTGGTGATATCTCGCTCGGAGGAAGACAGTATATAGACCAAGAAGGATCCATGAACCCTTGCTGAAAGTAAGAGCGGAGATGAAGAGACGACCCCACAGAGCAATCTCAAGAGCTGCCACAAGCAGCATGCTGCTATCGTAGTACTCTTTCACGAACTTGCCGATTGCCGCTGCCAACCCACTTTGAGATTTGGCCGCTTGTGGAGATTGGGCATTAGCGCCAGCGGCTGGTTTAGGTGGCTGGAAGGTGGGGATCAGGTTGGTCCTTGTGTATGTTGCGACGTGGAAAATTGAGTAGACGCTGAAGGGTAGAAGTGCAAGCGGGATTTGTCTGCTGACGAGCCAGACCAAGGAGATCACTGATCTGTTAGCATAAGTCTCATCTTGCCAGGTGTTCACACATACATAGATATTGCACGTTCTCATCACCAAGCAAGATCATTGCCGTCTGTGCTGGCGGTGAGCCCGGCTTGACACGAGCTCGGAATGCCTTGTACACAACGATGCCATATGTTGCCACGGCCGCCACAAAGGCTGTTCGGTAGCTGAATGCTGCCCATTTGGAGCTCGCGTTGAAGGTGATATAGGACAAGCTGTATCGGAGAACGCAGAGGAGGAGAGTAAAATGTCCTACAAACCAGGCGAGTAATTTTTAGGTTAGTTTGCCGTGCTCTAGAAAGAGGCCAGGAGTGCACTTATATTGTAGAGTCGTTGCAAGTTTCTGTATTCTCTCGCCCAAAGGCAAGGTGGTTGCGGGAGGGGCAGGCATCTTTGCGACCTGTTTGTGTGTGACTTTCGCCGGTCTGAGAAGTGTACGCGAAATAGGCTGTGCAAGTAGCAAACAAGATCACTGAGCGGGCGGAACACAATGATAGATAAGGTGTGAAGGGAAGAATAAACTGGACGTCGTTTATGAGAGAGAGATCGGAAGAGTGGGCGTTTGTTGTCAAACTGGCATTTGCTGCTAAAGTGCGGTCAAAAAGCAGGTGCAGTCTCTGTGCATGATCTGCCAGAATGACGACCGCCTGCTGATGTCACTGGTCTGCACCGTCAAACGTAATTCAAAACCTTCCGGTTGTGGGTTTCTTGGAATCACACTTCAGTACCTAGGTCACACGAGCCATAGCATCCGGGCACAAAAGTCATGCTAGTAATTATATATTCCCTTGCTACTTTGTAATTCATCATCTGCTCAAAATCTCCTGTATTAAAGAATACACGTTCAAGGAAAAGTACATGGCTGAAGATGATAGTGTCATGCAGCAGACCGAGCCCACGCATTCCTCTCATCACTTCCTCAACTGGGGCTGTCCTCCCAAGTGCTTTTTTGGTCTCTCAACACTAGTATGCACAGTCCAAATACACAGTCTCATTTTCAACTCCATAACAGCACCAGTCTGCTTTTGGATTTCAACAAGCTCGCTCAAAGAAACAAGGTCTGAAGGAAGGTGTATCGCCATCGTCGTCGCGTTGCTGGAATTACTTGGTAATGCAGGGTTGGAAATCCACAAGAAAGTATGACTCTGCTCAACGTCAGGTTTATCTGAGCGAGAAACCCTTCCTCTTGCCCTTCTCCTCGATCGGTCGTCCTTGTTCGATGCGAGCCTTCTTCTCTTCGAGATCGGCTCTTTGACGTTCTAGCTGTTCCTTCATTTCGCGATGACGAGCAAAAAGCTCCTCCTCGCTTTGCTGGAGTTTGCTCTCCTTCTCCGCAACCTTCTGTTGGAACACCATCTTCATTTCCGACTCCATCTTGGCCAGCTTCTGCTCGTGTAGTGTTCGCTCCTCCTCTTGCTTGACGGCTGGATTCACCTCCTTGAATACACTAGGATCTTGCGAGACACCCATCTGGATGAGCTTGTCAGATCTGTAGTTCTCGTACAGTAGGTTGTTAGTGTTTTCTTTCAGTTCTTCCATATGCGTTCTGATGAGCATTTGTCGGAGCTTGACAAAATCACAGTGATCCTCGTTGTCAACCTCGATGATACCCCAAGGATATCGGCGGCCTCGGACCTTGCGGCCTTCCGAGTTTGTTACCTCGTAGTTGGCACCAACAACAGCAAACGGTACTCGGGACATAATTTCTTGGTTCTCGGCGATGGTCTCTTCGTCATCGAGCTCGTACCGTGGACCCTCGAAGATCTGGATGGAATGATGCTGAATATCTGCTAGAATCTATACTATATTAGCGAACAGTTTTGAAGACGGCGGAACCTTCTTACTCTTTGTTTGAACATAGCGACTTCCTCATCAGTCAAAGTATCTGCTTTAGCAATGACTGGGATGAGGTTGACCTTGGTGTGGAGACGTCGCATAACCTCAATATCGAGAGGCTTCAACGAGTGGCCAGTCGGCTCGATGAAGTAAACACAAGCATGAACGCGGTTATCGACAATGTTCATGCGATTCACCTTATTTTCGGCCTCGAGATAGGCGTCAAATCGCTGTTCAATGTTCTCAACAATAGGTCTCCAAGAATCGTCGTTGTTGACGAAATCACCAAATCCTGGTGTGTCGACAACGGTCAACCGCAGTCGAACACCGTTCTCTTCGATATCAGCACTGATGGACTGAATGGACACAGTCTTTGGGATGATGTCAAGACTCGGGCCTTTTCGCTCACGTGGAGGATATAGAGAGGTGTTGAACAGTGTGTTGATGAGGGTAGACTTTCCTAGACCAGACTCGCCTATTGCTCTTAGCATTTCCCCATCAATCGCTGTGAAGTTACTCACCAACTACCATAACGTTGAAGCTGAAGCCCTTGCGAACACTCTTTCTGTGCCACTGGTTGGGAAGGTTGGCAAAACCAACGTATCCAGTCAATTTGCGCCTGACAACATTTCTCATTTCGTTTGCTGCAGCGGCTGCTGCTTTGGGGTCCTTGGAGCTTATCGTTTGTCCAGCTCCAGTAGGTAGAGGGGAGGACTCCTTGATGTATGGAGACGTGGGTTTGCCATTTGGAATCGGAGCTGGAGATGCTCTTGGGATAGGAGGGGACTGCGCGGTCGCTGGTTGAGATGCCATGTTAGTATTGATTTGTGCGAATGCATTATCGTTGCTAAGTGCGTGTTTCAATGGAAGCGACTGCTCAGAGCCTTCACCACTCGGCCTCCGAGAATGAGAGCCTGCGCTGTCCCCGTAGATCGATGACATCGCAGACAGGAGTTGTGCTTGCTACCTCCTCTTCCATACAGCAATACTGAGGTCAAAGATCGAAAGAAAGATGTTGCATTATGTTGAGTGGAGGCTCACCCATTGTACCTTGCTGATCAAATACGCTCAAGTGTGTCCGAAGGGTTTTGAAATGGAATAAAGCTCTGTCGTAGCTTCTTCGTCAGCGATCGAAACACGTAGCAGTGGTCACAGTGCAAGTGCAGCCGGATGGTGATGAAACGTACTATATGCACCCTAGACTTCGTGTATCTGAGAAAGAGGGTAAGAAACAGAAAAAGTGAGTGTCTGAGGCGGCGACTGCTCACGAAATGTAATGCAAGCGATGGTCGACAACAGTGCAAACGACGAGTAAGTCAACGCAATACCGTCTACGTCTACAAAATTATAGGGTCGGGAGTTTCACAAAGGAAAAAGGGATAAACTCGTGCCAAGCAGGGCTCTAGTGACCTCCGGACAATTTTTGATTGCCTATTGGCGTGCCCCTATGCCCCAGAGATCTTCATTGTGTCCACTCATGAGCCCTGCTTTCGCCAACCCAACTAGAATTGAGCTTAGCTCCGACCGGGTTCATGCAGCCAATCGAGCATCAAAACCAATGGACATCTTTGACCAGTGCCTGCTACAAGTATCAGGTTCAAGTGTAGATGAGATGTTCTATCATTCTATCCCGACAGCATTAGCTGCATATTGCTCCATGCCCAAATAATACAGTGTTGGCCTTTAGGTTGACACAACGACATACCCGACATCAGCACCACTGTTTATGCTGTGTCACTTTTGCAAGTCCACTCCGAGATGCATGTGATGAGTTTCCATTCAAACCACGCTTGATCCCTCGTTGTCGGATAACCGCTCGAATTGCTTCAACAAATATTGGTACATAACAAGCATCGTTCCACTTTGAACACTTGTCCACACAAAGCGTGGCCCGACTCCTCGAAACCAGCCTCCAACTCCTTCAGTTTTGTATATCATCTTTAGACCTGTTAATATTGAAGATGTGTCCAGCGTTGGCACCGTATTCGGCACTGTTCGTACATTGGTGTGTATCGATCTAGCCTGGCTCTTTGCGGCCTTAACAACTTTTTCCATTTTCGATGCTTGGCTCGATTGCTCGTGGCTGTCTGGCGTTATCTGTGTCTGCGTCCTGGTCTTCACCACGTCGAGTGGGCACGTCATTGCTCCCGCAATGCCCCCAGCCGATACAGCTGTCAGCACTTCGAGACCCAGGCCAATATCTGGGCTGCCAACGACCTGTGTAGCCAGCCTTCGAGACTGTTCGTATATAGCGAACTGCAAAGCGGAAAAGGGCAGGTCACGAACGATGGTGGCTTTATAACCCGAATACAACGCAGGGACGCCCTCTGTTCGTGCTATTGTTCTTGCGGCATCCCATGTAGATTTGTAGTTGTAGCCAGAGTAGAAAAATGGGTTGTTGTATCGGCCTTGGAGTTGAAGGCGAGTCTTCAAGACTTCGGAAGGGACGTAAAGGATTGAAGCAGCAAAATCGGCCAGGAATCCTGTCACAGTGAGCACAAGCACATCCTTTCTAGTTGTTAGACGCACCTGACGCAAGGAAACTGAGGGATGGATTGAGCCCATAATCCAGCATACTGCGTTTGCAGTACTCGTAAGAGCCGAAGAAGACGACGGTGCCCGGAAAAGAACCCAGCATGGCCGCGGTAAATCCTCCATATAAACCTCTTCGGATGCCCTCCTGGCGAAAGATCTTCAGATATGCATCTCCCAAACTTCTGTATTTTGGTGGCCAGTGAGGATCGCCCTGCTGTCTCGTTTTGACTGTATCGAGCGAGTGCATGAGGATATCACCACTGGTGCCCCCAATGCCACCAGCCAGCATGGCATGCAGATACGGGGGGCGTTTCATTTCAATGTCCTCAAACTCTGTTATCTCCGCCATTTTGTGCAAGTCTGAGTTATCCTCCAGGATGCCATGCTTTGTCCCGAAATGCGAAATCTCATCGTGATGGCTGTTCTGCGCCGGTCCCAATTCTGACGAGCCCAGGAGTGGTTGTGGGCGGGAAGTAAAGCTCATTGCAGGGGCTCAAGGCCCAGTCGGTGCATATATCGACTGTAAAGTGATGGATGGGTAGAGATAGGCTTGCGCCTGGTGCGCTGTCAAAGTTGTCGAGAATGGTGAGACTGACGAAAATAAATCTCGCCGCAATCATCGAGCCGGACTGAGCCGCATCGGCACGGATTTACAGCCTTGTGACGATCGGCGCTCAACCAATTCGGGGCCGAGAATGAAATCAGCGAAAGTTCGCTACCGACACCAGTATTCGCACAACGACGTGAATGCATAATAATGGTACCATGTTCATGCTATGAAACAGTCACTGCCCTCCATACCTCTGAGGATCATCAACTGGCCTGAAAAATGGACACAAAGAAGACTTCTGGCTCGCTAACACGAAAGAGGAACAACTTTTGCTCATAGAAGATGGAAATCCTTTTGTACAAAGCCCTTCTATCTTCCAAGCAGCCACCACCACCACGCTGACTCCAATTACGCTTATAGCATCATTTCCAGAGGGTTCTCCACCACCTTCTTAAGTTCCTTAATCCATTCGGCACCAACAGCTCCATCCACAACCTTGTGGTCGAAGCTACCAGTGACAATAATCTGGTCATCCCATTCAGTGATTGTGCCTTCTTCCGTCTCAACGGGTACGGCGACCTTCCTTGTTGTACCAACTGCCAAGATAGCCGCTTGCGGTGGGTTAATGACAGCAGTAAATCTTTCCACAGCAGCATTCATGCCCATGTTGCTGATGGTAAATGTGCCGCCTTGGTATTCATCTGGCTTGAGCTTTCCGTCACGCGCTCTCTTTCCGAGATCCTTGACGGCGCCTGAGATGGCTGTGAGGCCAATGGTGTCGGCATTCTTGACAATTGGAGTCATCAAGCCAACGGGCGTAGCAACGGCCACGCTGACATCGACAGTCTTGTGTTCTCGAATGACAGTCTGCCCATCGATCTCACGCCAGCTCGAGTTGACTGCTGGAACCTTCTTACATGCAACAGCACAAGCCTTGATCAAGAAATCGTTCACTGACAACTTGTATTTGCCATCAGCGGATGCGTTGAGTGCTTCTCTCAGTTTCATAAGTTTTGTAACCGAGAGGGTCGTAGAGACAAAGTAGTGGGGGTTTTGGTTCATCGAGTCCCTCAGTCGGGTAGCAATGGTCTTTCGCATGGAGCTGGCTGGGATATCTTCGTAGGCGGCCGCTCCTGCGGCGGCAGCGGGTGCACCAGCAGGGGCCTTGAAGTTCTCGACATCCTTCGCAGTCACGCGGCCACCTGGTCCGGTTCCCTTGATGCTCTTGATCGGCACACCCTTTTCGAGGGCCAACTTCTTCGCCGCGAATGAAATGTTGGGCTCTCGATCAATAACAGCTTCGAGTGGTTTTCCCGTCGAGTCAGACTCTTGAGCTTCTGGTTGAGGCTCCTTCTTCGATTCCTCTTTCGCTGGCGCGGTGCCGGAGCCGGAGTCTGGCTTTTCGGTGGCTTGAGAGGCTTCTTCCTTAGGAGCCTCCTTGGGCGGCTCTTTGTCTCCGCCAGCATCCTCGAGTGTAAAGTTTTCAAATGCTGAGACGTCTCCGCCCTCCTCGATCATGACGGCAATAGGCTGTGTAAGCGTTAGCATAATCAATATAGGGAGTCTGTAGCCATACGCTTCCGACCGCGACATCCTTTTCACCTGTGTCCTTCAAGATTTTGGCAAGCACGCCCTCCTCTTGGAATTCGAAATCCATCTGGGCCTTGTCCGTTTCGATCTCGACCAGGACGTCGCCAGGGGCCAGAGTCTCGCCAACATTCTTCTGCCATGACCCGATGTTTCCGGCCTGCATTGTCGGAGATAGGGCAGGCATGCTGATGACGGTATGTGAAGGATATGCTGCTTTATTGTCAGCTGGGCTCGCCGCAGTTTGTTGGAGCATAATCCCTACATTTCGAGGCATAGTATCGACTGAGGAGTGATAGAGCTGAAGGAGACAACCTGCGCCGTTCATCAACTTAGTTCGGTGAGAAAGACCTTCTACCATACCGTGCTTGATATCGCAACCTCTGCAGCGACTGTTGGCTCCCTCTGCAAGCAGCAGGGGTCTGTGAGATTATGCGAGCAGGACACCGAGAAAGCATTGCGGATGCCATGGCCGCGAAGGAGGATGCTTCAGAAGATCAAGCACAATTGACGGGACTGACCAAATGAGCGACAAGGGAGGGCCAGTGCTGCTCGAGAAAATGACACCGAAGTAAATACTGGGCCGAAAGCTGTTGAGGTCGCAGACGAGAGCAACACTTTACGAAAATGGGATGGGTCCCAAAGATGGAGCTCCGTACTGCTCTTGTTGGGCTAGCACCGGCGAGCAAATCAACAAGCCCTAGCAGAAGAACTTCCGGGCGCTCACGTGCTGCTAAATAGAGCTCGCCGCTACTTCCGATCCCTGAAAATTGGCCACGAGGCTACCAAACTGCGCTTGTTGCTTCCGCTGCTGCCCGTACAGAAATACTTGGTCTTACCACGAATGCAACATCCTTTATGGTTGAAGGCAGCACAATTAAATCCCAGGACGGCCGGCCGGCGCAAGTATTGACATTTAGTCCTGGTGAGCTACCAAAACCTACTGTACAATTCCACACCTTGAAGCGTATCGCAATGCTGCTGCACGCCCGCTGCTGCGACCACCAGGACCCTTTGTAACGCCGAATGCGGACAGATCGGACAAATGTCTGAAGAACACACTGAGTCGGATGTCAACGCCAACACAACGGATGCCCATAACGAGCAAGATGTTGGTACAAAAGGACCGGCTGAACACAACACTCTCGGCTCTGAGTCCCAGCAACGGCCAGCAGTCCAAAGAACACTGAGTGGAGGCCCGAGAATCACTGTATCCGATGCTGATGCGAGCGCTCCACATACTGCTGAGACAACTGTACACGAAGGGGAAGATATCAACGGCGACCATGGAGTTTCCGTAGCGGAAAGAGAAGAGAAGGAAGAAGGACCCAATGGGCCATCGCAGTCAACGACAACGCCTACCAGTCCTACCCCAGATGCTACTCCTGATAATGGGTCAGACACCCGATCGCAAGCAGGCGAAGTACAGAGAGAACGATCTGTCTCGAGCGCCACGACTGCCCGCTCACTCCCTGTCAGCTCCACAGTCTTCGTTGTGAATGCTCTGGAAACCATCAATGCCTCGAAGGAAGCACGCAGGAACAAGGAATTAGGTGATGCGGTACAAGCTGCCTTGGCCAACATCAGAAACACCGAGCAACAAGTCAACCCAGAGCTAATCTTCCGGCCTTTGCAGATGGCCACAAAGTCATACAATGTACAACAACAGGTTACAGCATTGGATTGTATTGGAAAGCTAATTAGCTATTCCTACTTTGCCTTTCCCACACCTGCGACAGCTCCTCCTAATTCTGCCGACACTCCGCCGCTGATTGAAAGAGCCATTGAGGCCATCTGCGATACTTTCGAAGGCGAGGCCACGGCAAATGACATTCAGCAGCAAATCATCAAGTCTCTCTTAGCCGCCGTTCTGGACGACAAAATCGTGGTCCATGGAGCTGGCCTCCTCAAGGCTGTTAGACAGATATACAATGTCTTCATCTATTCAAAATCAAGTCAAAACCAACAAGTGGCGCAAGGCTCGCTCACCCAAATGGTAGCAACTGTATTCGAGAGAGTCCGCGTTCGACTGGATGTCAAAGAGTTGCGCTCAAGAGAAGGGACACTTAGGCCGGAGGCGAACGTGTCTGGTGATGCATCCATAACAGAACCGTCAGAGGTCAATGGTGTCCGCGACAGTGAAGACGGCATGGTGGATTCGAGTCCCCCCTCAACGGTCCCTGAATCGGAATCTACAGAGCACAAGATGACCCTGAAAGACTTCGAAACTACAAAGACATTGGACGATTCAGTGATAGCAGATGCGCCCACTACAGTGACTCGCGCACGTGGAGAGCAGAAAGGCACTCGGATCAATTCAGTGCCCACATCACGAAACAGTATGCAAGACGACCGTGACGATTTGGATATGAGTCCCGAAGATGAAGATGAAATCTATTTAAGAGACGCTTTTCTGGTCTTCCGCTCGTTATGCAAGCTGAGCCAGAAACAGCTTGGCCATGATCAGCAACAAGATCTGAAGTCGGCCAATATGCGTTCTAAACTCATCTCTCTGCACCTGATACACCATGTTCTCAACAATTACACAACTGTATTCAATTCACCACACTCAGCACTCAGAGGGGGCGACGATGGGCAATTCGTTCCATTTGTACATATTGCCAAGCCCCATTTGTGCCTTACATTGTCCAGAAATGCCGCAAGCTCTGTCCCGCGGGTTTATGAGGTCTGTTGTGAAACGTTCTGGTTATGCCTAAAGCATCTTCGAGTGGCCATGAAAAAAGAACTGGAAGTATTCTGGAAAGAGGTTTATCTGACTGTTCTCGAAAAGCGAAGTGTTCCGCTCTTCCAGAAACAGATGATCATGGATGTGTTGGAGCGACTATCTGGCGATGCAAGAGCCTTGGTCGAGATATATCTGAATTACGATTGCGATCGCACAGCGCTGGACAACATGTATCAAGAAATCATCGAACACGTGTCACGAATCTGCTGCACACCGATTACTGCGACAGCTCAACAGCAACTACAGTATCAAGAGCAACACAATAAAGCATCGTCTGGCTTTGATTGGCACAATAAGGGTGCCTTGTTCCCAAGTCTAGCGGTAGCAAACCTAGCCCAACCTGCTCAGCCTGCGCCTGCAATACCTCCTGAATATGCATTGAAGCAACAAGCACTGAGGAGCCTTGTTGAGATCCTAAGTTCGCTGGACAACTGGTCCTCCGCAGACGCCTCGAATGCCTCTGCCTACGCTGCATCACGAGCATCTCGTGACGAATCGCGGGAGTCTCTAGACAATCCTACACCAGTTCCGCCATCGCCCAGAGTTGTCAGCGGTTTCTCAGATTCTGGTGCCTCCACACCCGTTGCCGAGGATGATCCAACAGAGATCGAGAAGGTCCGGAAGCGGAAAACGGCACTTAATGAGGCAATTCGCCAATTCAACTTCAAGCCGAAACGAGGAGTCAAAGCACTGATTGACCATGGCTTCATCAAGAGTAGTGCGCCAACCGATGTGGCTCAGTACCTCATTACGAATGATCGACTTGATAAGGGCATGTTGGGCGAATACCTGGGTGAAGGTGATGAGTACAACGTTGCAGTTATGCATGCTTTTGTTGATACGATGGAGTTCACCAAGCGTCGTTTCGTTGACGCACTCCGACAATTCCTGCAGAGCTTCAGACTGCCTGGCGAGGCACAGAAGATTGACAGATTCATGCTTAAGTTTGCCGAACGATACCTGACTGGGAATCCAAATGCATTTGCCAATGCTGATACTGCTTATGTACTTGCATACTCGGTAGTCATGTTAAATACAGATCAGCACAGTGTCAAGATAAAAGGCAATCGTATGACACCTGAAGACTTCATTAAGAACAACAGGGGCATTAATGATGGTCAAGACTTACCGCCAGAGTACTTGACTGGCATCTACGAAGAAATCGCCAGCAATGAGATCGTTCTCAACTCAGAACGAGAACAGGCTGAGGATCAAGGTGCGCCAACTTCTGCTCCTGCTGCTGGACTTGCTTCGCGAACAGGACAAGCACTTGCAAACTTTGGTCGTAACTTGCAAGCGGAACGGCAGGCAGTTGAAGCCGATAAGATGGCAGAGCGTACAGAACAGCTATTCAGAACTCTAGTCCGCGCTCAAAGAAAGTCAGCAGTTCGAGAAGCCCTTTCTCGATTTGTCCCTGCTTCGAATGTTCGCCATGTCGGCTCTATGTTCTCCGAAACCTGGATGTCTTTTCTGTCAGCTTTATCCAGTCAACTGCAGGATGCCCAGAATATGGATCTGATCCAACAATGTCTTGAGGGACTGCGTCTTGCCATCAGAATTACATGTCGCTTTGATTTAGATACTCCGCGCACTGCATTTACCACAACACTTGCGAAATTTACCAATCTTGGAAACATCAAGGAGATGATGGCGAAAAACCTCCAAGCTCTTCGAGTACTCATTGAGGTTGCCATCTCGGAAGGTGATCTACTGAAAGGTGCTTGGCGCGAGGTATTAATGTGCATCAGTCAACTAGACCGTTTACAGTTACTCTCAACGGGCGTTGACGAAGGTGCTTTGCCGGATGTGACGAGAGCACAGTTACCAACGCCTTCAAACCTGAAGGACGCGAATCGGAACAGGAGGTCGATGCAGGGTCGCCGACCTGGAGTTCGGGGTACAAATAGCTTCCGACCCGAGGTTGCAGATGAGACAAAATCGTCTGAGATGGTCAGAGGCGTTGACCAAATCTTCACTAATACTGCCAAACTATCAGCAAGCGGCATTGTGGACTTTGTGCAGGCTCTTACAGATGTCAGCTGGCAAGAGATTCAATCGTCCGGCAATTCGGACTCACCAAGAATGTACAGTCTACAGAAGCTTGTCGAGATAAGTTATTATAACATGACCCGTGTGCGTATTGAATGGTCAAAGATCTGGGATGTTCTTGGCGATCACTTCAACCAAGTTGGATGCCATAACAACACTGCGGTTGTCTTCTTTGCCCTAGATTCATTGCGGCAGTTGTCGATGCGATTCTTGGAATTAGAAGAACTGCCTGGTTTCAAGTTCCAGAAAGACTTTTTGAAACCCTTCGAGTATGTGATGGCTAATAATCCTACTGTTACCGTCAAGGACATGGTACTTCGGTGTTTGATCCAAATGATACAAGCTCGTGGAGACAACATTCGGTCTGGCTGGAAAACGATGTTTGGTGTCTTTACCGTCGCTGCCGCGGAGCAGTATGAGGCTATCGTAAACATTGCTTTTGATTACACGACGCAGATATACAACAGTCGGTTTGGTGTTGTGATATCGCAAGGCTCATTCCCCGACCTCATTCTGTGTCTGAAGGAATTTTCGAAGAACCTGAGATTTCAGAAGAAGTCTCTGCAAGCCATTGAATTGCTGAAGTCGACAGTGCCGAAAATGCTCAAAACACCCGAATGTCCACTAGCGCGAAGACACATAAGATCAGACTCTGGCACAAATGGTGTCGCACATGGAATCAAGCAGCCTAGCGCACAGACTGAAGAAGAGCAGTTTTGGTATCCTGTGTTGATGGCATATCAAGATGTTTTGATGACTGGAGAGGACCTCGAAGTCAGATCAAGATCGCTCAACTATTTGTTTGAAACGCTTACTAGATATGGTGGCGATTTCCCGAAAGACTTTTGGGAAACATTATGGCGACAAGTGCTGTATCCCATATTTGTCGTGCTACAATCAAAATCAGAAATGTCAAAAGCGCCAAACCACGAGGAGCTGTCTGTGTGGCTGTCTACGACTATGATTCAAGCTCTTCGGAACATGATCTCTCTCTTCACGCACTACTTTGAATCCCTCGAGCACATGCTGGATCGCTTCCTCGAGCTGTTGAGCCTGTGTATATGTCAAGAGAACGATACAATTGCCAGAATAGGTAGCAACTGCCTCCAGCAGCTGATACTACAGAACGTCACTCGCTTCACTCCAGATCACTGGGCACGTATTGTCGGCGCTTTCGTTGATCTCTTCAACCGCACAACAGCATACGAGCTTTTCTCAGCCGCTGCAACAATGTCGGATGCCAGACCCTCAGTTGCCGCCGATGCATCTGAAGGCCTTTCGATGACCACCACTGATTCTACTGTCGCGGAAAAGCCCATTACAAACGGCGATTACAGGGAAGATGTTGAGTCAGCAACAGCAGCCGTGGGTCCAACTGTTGCACAAACAGGCCAAAGCCAGCTGGAAGACTACAAACCTCAGACCGACATGCAGACCCCAGCACCAGTAGTGACAGCGGCCCGAAGACGCTTCTTCAACAAGATTATCACCAATTGTGTTCTGCAGCTCTTGATGATTGAAACAGTAGCTGAGCTTTTCAGCAACGACAGTGTCTACGCTCAGATCCCATCCAACGAGCTTCTCCGCCTCATGGGTTTACTGAAGAAATCCTATCAATTTGCTAAGAAGTTCAATGGAGATAAAGATCTGCGCATGGCGCTGTGGCGCCAAGGCTTCATGAGGCAGCCACCGAACCTTTTGAAACAAGAGTCTGGATCTGCGAATACATATGTTGGTATCCTTATGCGGATGTACCACGATGAAGGTGAGGAGCGAAGATTGGCTAGAGCACAGACAGAAGGCGCGTTGATCCCGTAAGTCTATTTATCCTTATACTAATCCTGTTCAAAGCATTGTACTAACATGCTGAAGTCTTTGTGCCGACATCATCCGCTCTTTCACGCAGCTCGAGGACGAAACACAACAACGCAACATCGTGGCTTGGCGACCTGTCGTCATCGATGTGATCGAGGGGTACACGAACTTCGGCATCGATCCCTTTACGAAACACCTTGATACATTCTACCCACTTGTCATAACATTGCTAGAAAAGGAGGTCAACAGCGACATGCGAGGCGCTATCTGGGGATTTTTACGCAGAACAGGTGAGGCTAGGTTTGGGATGCCGGAATATATACCTGGTAGAGCACGGGAAGGAAGTATGAGTAGTGAGAGGGGGGCAGCCGGATTGACACCGATTAGTCCGAGCTTCAATGGGCCTAACCCAATGAGTAGAAGGGCCAGTCGGGTGAGCAACCGATAGTGAACAGGTCTGAGAATTGCGACGTGGCGTGCACAAAGACGATGCAAAGACGATAGACATTGACGAAGGTTTGGGAATATTTAGCACTGTTGTGTATGTAAGGAAAACCGGTGTTAAGCTGGAAGGGCAACCAAGGTGCAAGGCTGTCTACATTCCGGCTTGGGAGGCTGCTCGACTGATCTAGCCAGCACCAAAACTTGCACAATTCAAACCATCATCTATTGTATAAATATCTAGCTGCCCAGCAACGCGTGTTCTGAAGTTCCAAAATACCCACGGATTCCAATGTGCTTCAAATTAAATACCCATCTCATGCAAGCTACACTAAGCCTGAACTCTTTGCATAGAGCGGGAAAGCTAAGAAGGGATCTATTACTGGTAGGATGAAATTGGATATAGCTTTTAAAAGTATGAGATACGCTTAGGAGGCGGCGATTCTACAGGGCAGAGATTTCTTGGCAAGATCGACATCAAGATGGTCGAATACGATACTTTGGATTTGTGCCTGTGTCCAAGCGGAGAGGTAGGGGCACGAGGAAGCAAGGCCTAGAAGAGATGTGGCCGTGCGCCACTTTCACGGCCTCCGTACAGCCAAGATGTATAAGTCGGGGGCCTATGCCATGCACTGCACCGGTGCTGCGCGCGTCTAGATGAAATTGCAAGCCATCGGACGTCCTTGGCATAACTGTTGTATCACACTTTCCGGACGCTCTGCAATGCGACTTTTCGATGAGACGATGAAGCTTCTGTAACGTTTCACGACGCTTAACAAAGATGGGTTTAACTTGCCCAATTCACTACTGCTGATAATGCGAGCCACGTTGCCTTTGACACACTGCTTTCGAGCACAAGCGGATGTATTGTCCGCGTAAGCAGACGGGTTTTGTTGAGGCTTGGAGTAGGGGAGCATCGGAAGGACTCTTTGATGCGCGGTAGAGAATTGGAACCGCGTCACACAGCGAGACCCGCTGACCCCAGAATACTGTTCGATGCCTGCCATCAGCCATGAAACCTGCGACATTCGCAGATTCATGTCCAGGTACGTATCACTGACGGCAGGACTGCCGAGAAATGGACATGTCGGAAAGTTGCACTTGCGGAAGGAAAATCCAAGGAATGGGCAGTGTCAAGTACTTGGCGAGCTTCTGAGATTATTCAAGCCAAGATTGTCTGTTCTTGGCCTTTTTGTCATACTTCATGCTTGTCAGATGTGGTGCTGCTTGAAGTGAGCAAAAAGAAATGCTTATGGACCAATGCTGAGAGATTACTCAAGCACGAGTGACCAGCGCGACATTTGGCGTTTGCGCGAGACCCGACCGTCAGTTGTTAAGCAGCTGTGAAGCCAAGCAGTTTAGAATCGAAGCGGTGGCTGTGTTGTGCTCGGCACTTGCGCGCCCAAGCTCAACCAAGGTCGTTTCAGGTTAGGTTTGACCTTGGAGGTGACTTTTATTGGTTGTCACTGGCACTACCCATGACATTCCGGCGCCATGGTGGAGATTTCTTGGAAGCTTTTCCATCTGCAGTTGGAGCTTACATACCAATAAGAAAGCTGAGTATGATGTCGTTCCTGCTGGTCTTTGTCTCTATGACAGTTGTTCGAGTGGACGACTCCGATACTGCCGCATTTTGCACTGCCTCAGCTCATCGATCCTGCCGTTCCTGCGATTTGCTGCCTTCTACACCTACTACTTTGTGAAGACTATGACCCTGTGATTTACCGTCACCCCTCACTTCCAGCTCGTGTTCGGTCCATCTAGTGGCGCTTGAGCTGCTCGCCAAGCACTTCCGTCAGTGGCTCACCCATCTTGGCTACATTGACAAGTCTGATAGAGTCCCATCTCATTTCCCGTCTGGATTGACCAAGACTGCGAACTCTGGGCAGCGGAGGTCAATTTGTACAAATGCACTTGTGTAAGTTCCCCATTCCTTGTCCCGACTCGCTCACTCGGCTGTGCTGCTCTCGCCTTCTTGCCTCCCTTACCAAGACTAAAATCCCGCTGCTGGCTTCAAAATCAGTCGTTTGAGACACTGTACTAATGGCCGCAGTCAACAACCTCAAGGGAGCAATGCGAAAGGCCTCGATGAACCGATATCCATCCAATGCGACCGGCGAAGACAACGAGGGCGACAGGAATGGTAGTGCCAACGCGAACGAACGCAGTGCGCTGTTGGGTCACATCCACAGCATTGGAAGAACCAGTTCCGGCACACCTTTCTACAAACACAACAATCCTGTCGTGAGGTACCCGTCGCAAGTCATCCACACTACCTGGGAGGTGCTCAAGACGAACTATGTCAACGTCCTCCTGGTCTTCGTCCCGGTGGGCATACTATCGGGCCTGCTCAACTGGTCACCCGTCCTGCAGTTCGTCTTGAACTTTATCGCCATCATCCCTCTGGCGTCGCTATTGGCCTTCGCGACAGAAGAGCTGGCAGTACCGCTGGGACAGACCTTGGGCGGTCTCCTCAACGCGACCTTCGGAAACGCAGTGGAACTTATTGTATGTTCACCGCCATCCCTGCTTTATCGGTGCTAACACTCTGGCAGGTCAGTATCATCGCTCTTCGCAATGGTGAGATCCGTATTGTCCAAGCCAGCATGCTGGGCTCCATCTTGTCCAATATTCTCCTCGTCCTGGGCTGTTGCTTCGTCGCCGGCGGTATCCGATATCGAGAGCAGTCATTCAACTCCACTGTCGCAAGCACAATGTCCTCGCTCATGTCCGTGGCAACAGCGTCGTTGATTATCCCAGCCACTCTGTACGCCGTTATGGACGGTGGGAAAGATGACCAGGACAGTAAGATTAGTATTCTGTCTCACGGCACCTCCATCATCCTCCTCTTCATCTACGTCGCCTATCTATACTTCCAGCTCAAGTCGCATGCCGACCTTTTTGAAGACTCCGAAGCACAAGAGGGAGAACAAGCTGGCCCCGAGCTTCTCGGTCCTTGGGCTGCCGGTGCTGCCTTGGTCGTTGTTACGCTCCTGGTCGCAATCTGCGCTGAATACCTCGTTGACAGTATTGATGCTATCGTCGAAAAAGCACACATTTCCAAGACTTTCATCGGTCTGATCTTGATCCCTATTGTCGGAAACGCCGCCGAGCACGTCACAGCAGTCATCGTCGCATGGAAGAACAAGATGGATCTGGCTATTGGCGTGGCCATTGGCTCGTCGTTGCAGATCGCCATTTTCGTTACCCCATTCCTCGTCATTCTAGGATGGATCATAGGCCAACCAATGACTCTACACTTCGAAACCTTCGAGACCGTTGCATTCTTCCTAGCTAGCTTGGTGGTTATCCTATTGATTCAAGACGGCAAGTCGAACTACTTGGAAGGTCTGCTGTGCTTGGGCATGTACTTCATCATAGCCCTAGCATTCTATGTCCTGCCTGATGATGCTAGTAACCTCAACATCAAATTGCCTTTCGGCAACTAATCGCAACAAAGCTTGTTGTGAAACGAACACGAAAAAGCAGAAGACAAGGCGATCTGCCCAAAAATATGGAATGGTGTGTCAGAATATGACCGCACAAAGCTGTTGACTTTTACTATTTTTCTTTGTTGAGAGTGTACTCATAAATGGCGTCGCTGGAACACTCCTGCAAGAAGCAATTGCAAAGGGTGGGAACGAAGATGATGGGTGGGGTTTTTATGGTCCTTGGGAACGGAATAGCTGAAGAATCCAGCTGGTCAGCTTTAAATACTCAACATTGATACCCTTCGTGGTAAGCGAGCCATGGCTAGATGGCATGAAAAACTAATTGGCGTCTTGCTATCCCTTTTCTGTTGTTGCAAGCGCAGCCACTGCCTTACACTTTGCCATCTGTTTCTTTGAACTATTTTTCCAAATACATGATTACGTATCCGCCCCTGCCACGGTCGATACTTAGCAACTTTAAACCTCTACCCAAGTTCGATCCTAAAGGTTTAGTCAAGGGTAGCCGTAGCCGAAAAGCACTACGAAGCTAGGAGAGCAAGCCGAGTCTGACGCAACATACACATGGAGAACGAAATGTCTGGTTTGGGGAGTAAACGATCAATTTGAAAGCTTGGGTTGACTACGTATAGCAGAGAGAACAAGTTGATGAAAACCCAAGTTACTGGATCTCTCTTGAGTAAACAATTACTTGCTTTTCCCGAAAGAAACCTATCAAAATATTCCCAAAAGTTCCCAAAAATAAACAACACTTGAACTGCTACATAACTAGAACGCAAGAGATCCATCAAGTCCCGTGCCTATCACATTGAGCATGTAAATAAGCAGGGTGCATACAGCGTCATAAAGTTCGTTTTCCTTTAATTCAGGATGCGGCTTTGATCTTCTCGAAACACTCCTTCAAATCCTTCGCATAGACATCGAAGTCGCCGAACACTTGCGTGACGGGATCATGTTCCTCATGCGCGACCCAGGCCGTGCGGAACCCGGCTTTCCGCGCAGCCAGCAGGTCCCATGAATGAGCGGCCACGAACCAGCGTTGGCCGACTTGTTTGCCGTCGACATCGGCAGTGGCTTCACAGCCCCGTGACTGCAGCCACTCATTGGCGTTGGCGTAGACTTTCGGATCTGGTTTCGCGGCCTTGATGTCATCGCAGCTCAGGAGGTGGTCGGCGTCGAGCTCGATGTCGGCTAGGCGGTAGTACTTCAGACTCGCCTCCTTGCCGCCGTTGGTCACGGCGTACACGTCGAAGCCGGCGTCTTTGAGCCCGTCGAAACATTCTTTCAGCCCGTCGCGAGCCGGTAAACGCTGTAGCTCGGTCATTAGCATCTCGATGTCGGTGTCGGAGATGTTCTTCTCCACGTCTGGGAAGTCGACGATGGCGCAGGCTCGTCGGAATGTGTGTCTGAAGATCCCGGCGATGGGTTGATACGACCCTGCTGTTGACGTGTATGTGAAGTCTCGTTGTGCGGCGTAGAACCAGGAGTGGAAGAGTGTTGTGGCGTCGATCGGGGTGTTGATGTCCGGGTTGCGCTTGATGATCGAGTTGATCACGTCTATCACTGGCTCGAAGTGGAAGCAGGTTCCGAGGACGTCGAAGGACGCGGATTTGGGCATTGTGGTGAATTAGCTTATGTTTTGATGTTATCGATTATGATTGCTTTGGTGTTATGAATATGTATGGAGGGAGAGTTAGAAGAGTTGTCTTTGATCTATGCCTCAGCTAAGATCAGCCGGACTCTTCGAGTACGTGAGGACTCGGCTATGTGGTTGAAGACTGTGTTGTAGTCAATTGTTGCTATTGCTGTGCATGAGCTGCGGTAGAGCATACGTAGATCGTCTCTTCGCTGACCTCAATGCCGAGCAGCCACTCAATGAGTGATATGCTATCAACCTGTTCGTGAGGCTTACCGATATCTTGATGGTGTACGATGAACAATAACCACTACAAGCTTTGTTCGAGTTTACGATATGTCACCGAGGTTTGAATTGCAGATCGCAAATATTATGCCATGATCAAAAAAATGGCTCGAAGCCTTGATGCAACCCATCGTCGAACAATAGCGTCGCTGATGTCCAGAAATCTCGGAGAAGGCGTCTTCTCCAACTCCATAGAAGTCACGAGGTCGAAGCTATGGAGTAATGCTAACCCGTCCGCAAGCAATGATCACATCGTATCAACGATACACTGTGCTTGGACATTGCTTCGAGAACAACATGAAGTTAACAGAGAATGGAGAAGAGTTCGTTCTCGCGACAGAGTTTGAAGGTGAGTCAGGTGCGTCAGGCAAGTTCCACAAATTAGCGCTCCTAGCCTTTTTGAAAGGCAGAACGCGAGCAGCATTAGGTGAACACCGTAACATTAACTACATGACTAAAATGTTGATAATCGAAATGCCCAAAGGGAGCTACGATGTGCAAACCTAAACAGACAACTATCGAACGAACCCACTCGATCCATACGAGAACTCTTGCTCTATTGAGTCAAGGTTAACGTCAAGTTTGATGCGGAATCATGTTCGCCCAAGATGAGGGTCGGCGCGAGTCACTCCTCCCATCTTAACCGCTTTCATCCAAACGCAATGGATCCTGTAGGCTGCAGGATAGTGCAAGATCAACTGTGCAGTAGGCAGCTCCAGCACTAAAATGGGCAAGATTGTCGAAGCATCGGGATCTTAGGGGGAAAAGCGGCGGGACAGCCGGGCAAGATTTCGCGATACTTGACAAATACCCTGGCTCTTTCGCTTATCGAACCTTATCTGGTTGATCGGCGGTGAGAAGTGGCCGGCTTCCAATAGTGCCAGTTGAGCCGCATTTGCTCCACTGTAGGTCAAAACCTGCATGCGATCAAAATGGGCAAAGGCAAGTACAACCGACGTACGATTTTTCATATACTAACATGGAAAGAGGCAGTTCGTGACCGAAAAGGGAAAAGCATTGACTGATCGAAACTGGATGCGCGAGACTGACATTGGTGATGTCTCGTCGAGTCTAGCAAACCTTTCAAGCATGCTCGAGCGCTGGGCGCGACGTCTTCCTGTTACATGGAAGCTTGTGGTGGTACTGCTTCTATGTCCAGCAATTATATTTTTGTTTATCCTATCTTCTGTTGTTGTTTTCTCCTTTATTTATTCTTATCGATCTCCATCAACTCTCGACTGTGCGATTGAGCGTCGATTCGAGTAAGTCAGATCGAATAAGTCAAATCACTAACAACACAGTCAGCAAAAGGACCTGCAGTAGTGTATGCTCCTCGCCTGCCCGAAGCGAAAGCTTCAGCATTCAAGGACAGGCATACTTGCTGATACAAAGGTTCAGAAGTGCCGGTGGGTAGTCTTGTCTAGTGTCGGCTGGTCTTGCTCCAACTCGGGCTGTAACCTCACGTACAAGGTGGGGGACCGATTTCATGTGCTAATCTTTGAGCGCAACAAGCAGTAGCTGTGGAGAAACGGTGAGCGATACCGCGCATGATCGATTGTCATCGACGAGCATAGATCGGGGTTGGAACAACTGCTGGTGGTGGCCCATCGGACCACTGGTTCATGTCTGGCTCCTTTGGTCTCTGGCGACAACCAAGACAGCGCTTCTTGTTGCAGTGAATGCACTCATACCAATTGGTCTGATCCTCGAGACCGCAGCCCAGCATGAGCCATTTGTCAATGTCAATCGAAAAATTTAGTGGCATAGAAACGCACCCTGACATTTGGGCAGCTTCAGGCCTGTACTACCCATATAAGGGGATTTGTAGCGGTACATTAGGTGCCTGTGACCATCCATGACTGAATTTGTTTTATCAGGCATGAATGAACTAGGATGTCAATAGACTGGTTATTTCTGAACAAGTGTGTAGATCGGTAGATAGACTTTGAAACATTGCTCGACTTGAGTCAAAGTATCTTCTTGTATTCAGGTTAGGTTGATGGTCAATGCTGAGGATTATGCAGCTTTGAAGTCTCTGCACAGTCTTGAGGCACCACTATTTATGGCAGTACTTGATCAGTAGAATGTGAGCTCCAGGTTTGTTCGTGACATAAAGACAATGCTTAAACATAACACGCAAGTGCAATGTATACTGACTGACGCACAACCAGAGAGATCTGGTTGTCCAGTCATTATTCGACGGGTGCAAACAAACTTGTCAATTCACGTCTCAGAATAGATACAGTCATCATGAAGGGATAGATCAGAGCAACAGTAAAGACTTGCGGCTCGAAAGAAGTGAATACTGTTTGAAGAATATATGAATTCATGAAAATCTGTATGTCCTGTAGCAGTATGTACTGGAGTCTGGCTCTTGTATGTTGTTAGGTATAACTGTTCTGAGCATTTTGCTGTCAAGACTCGCGTGCAACAGCTACGCTGTAATGTCTGTTGTGTTGAATATGGGGTGAGTCGCCTCAATTGGTTTTTCCGTGCTATAGCTTCTGACTCTTATTTCGAAGCTGAACTGCCACCCCATTCTAATATTAAGATGTATGTGCTGAGTCTTGTAATGGTCATTTCCAAGTTTTCATTATTGAACATTGAAGGTTGTGTCTCTATGGCTTCATGTGCCAATTTCTAGTAGTGGTGAACCCACATTTGATCCGAAGCTTTCAAAAGTCAGTTGTTGAACAGTGTTGGCTCTTGGTGAATAGTGTCACACAAGGTAAGCTCACCTAGAATTTGAAAGAAAATCAACGGCCAGGGTATTTCGGCCCAGGCAGTACTGCTGGTAGTGGACCATCAAACCATTCATTCATCTCTGGCTCTTTAGGTCTCTGTCGACAGCCCAAGCATCTCTTCTTGGTGCAATGAATGCATTCATACCAATTCGTTTCGTCCTTAAGCCCACATCCTTGACACCTTGGGAGTATGAGACCAGTTGCACCGGCATACGGGGATTTGTATCTGTACATGACATGTTTGTGTCCATCATTGGCTTGGCAAGTTTTGTCGCTGCCAGCAGTGGCGGGATTACCCGGTTTGCTTTGCCTCATATTCGTTCTATTGAAAGAAAATGCTCTTTGAGTGATGCGATTAGGTGAAAGATTACCTTGGAATCTGATTCGATGGCGCGAACCTCCGTACTGAACAATTGCAAACAGAACTGAAATTCAGGGACAATTCAACCAGGGTGTCGGAGAATGACCTTCGACTTATATGGTGTCCAATTTTACGCGAGTTGAAGTGAGGCTTCAGTTAGCTGCACTGCAATGTCTGCACATTGGCGATCCGACACTGAAACCAACACTCAATATAACTTGGAGCCTTCGATAGTTTGGTGTAGTGAATTCTGTTAGATAAGGCTATAGAGGGTTAGTTTGCTCCAAGGAAAAATATGTCAGCCAATCTGTCTCGAACGTCACCGCAGGATCACAGAAGAGACACGAAGAAGTGGTTGCAAAATTCCCCGTAAGGATAGTGGTATTTGGAAATATCATCGGGGTTGATGCATGGTGATCGCAAGCCACAATGCCGGAACCATCTCGTAAGGATATCACGTCAATACCGTGTCTAAAGGCGGCTCCACCACCAGATCCTTTCAAGATGAGCATTCTTGAACTCGATAGGCCACTCCCGATATCATGCGTTCGAGATAGTTCCACACGAGGCTAAAACTGCCACAAAAGTTGAAGACGATCATTGTGAGAAGTTGAAAGTTCGCGAAACAGACACAGATGTATCGCGCGCATGACCTTAAAAAGTGCTAGGGAGTCGAAGGACCCTCTGATGCGATAGCGGGTAAGGCATTGGCCATTTGAGATCTCATCATGAAAGATTAGGTTCGTCTTGACTGAATACCGTTCGCAGCAGATCTCCCAGCCCTTTGGTCATCAACAAAAGACGATTTCATGCTAACGGACCAGTATTGTGGGGTTACAATGTCGTGTCAACCCAATAGCAGCAGGCACAGTAAAATCCCCGAATAATCTCCGTAAAGAAGCGACGACTGCTCGTTTTGCGCTGGGGCAAGGATAGGACAGAACGAAGTAGAGAGTAGAGGTCGTCATGGAAAAAGCACCAAATAAGCCAGATGCATATTCCTGAGTCCATTATTGGTATGGGCAGATCAGTTAGCGCAGGCGGCCCATCCGTTTGGGACATTTTAATCGGTTACCAAGCCACTGGATCGATGGTCGCAGATGGCGACAGAAGATTATTCGTCGATCGGGCTTTGGTGGTCCGCAGATAGCGCTCGATAATCAGATTCACCAGATTTGTGGATCTGATGAATTGAGCCAATAAGATGACGTAATTCTCTGGAAGTCATGAGACCGCTTCTTGCGAAGTGAAAGGCGAAGCTTGCTCTTCGAATTTGCAATGCCGCCGAGTAGAGGCGCACAAATCTACTCGACTAAGTGACCTGGCTATCCCACAGTTGTTTGCAGAAGCACAACCTCGGCTACCTGCATTAGTTCCAGAAGATGACCTGTACTTGATGTACATGCAAGCTGTCATATTTACAAGCGAAAGCCAGAAGTGCATGACAAGCGGACTTGCATTTCCTGAATGCAAGATCGTTGGTTCTGGATAGATAGCAATGGGTGGGAGGTGGCCGGGGGGGTTACCAGGGAATGGGGACTGGCACCGTAGCACCGTAGCACCCTGGTCTGGTCTTGGAAATCCGAGAATAATCCTTGCAGCCCTGCATGCAACTCAAGAGCGCGCCCCACTCTTGATGAAACGAGGTGTTCTCTGTACAAGGATTGATGAAACCGCAGTCCTGCTCCGAAGCCTCTCTTGCCATACTTGCGATGGTCAAAAGAGAACGAATGCTCATTCATTGTTCTTAGCGGCATGAGTGAGCACGGACTTGAGGCGCTAACTGAGCCGTTGCCATCCTGTGTGAACAGAGTGCCAGTGTCAGCGCACAGGGTTGACTAGAACGAAAATCCTTGTCACCTTTTAGCGGCATTGACATCCCCTTCCGAATCACAAATCGGGATGCGTGCGGGTAAAGTAGTGTGAAAGCATATTG
Source organism: Neophaeococcomyces mojaviensis (assembly GCA_030247915.1). Taxonomy (NCBI): domain Eukaryota; kingdom Fungi; phylum Ascomycota; class Eurotiomycetes; order Chaetothyriales; genus Neophaeococcomyces; species Neophaeococcomyces mojaviensis. The sequence goes on from JAPDRQ010000145.1 coordinate 40,748, forward strand.
ACTACTGTAGTTAGCATAGTTAGGATCTGCAGAAGTCAAGACGTCCGAGCAGCAAAGTTGAGCCATTTTGGTGTCAATGCATATCACCCAGAGGTATGTTGAGTTGCCTAGTCTTGCATGAACAAGGAGGAAATGCTTTCTACAGCAATGTTAGTTCAGGATGCCAGACGTCCGGCACATAAGCGAAACTTACCTCCATGATGGTTTCGACGGATCGCTTCCGACAACAAGTTAGAGAGATCAATAACCACAAGCTTTTTTGATGTGCGTAATCGCTCAGCTGCAATAGGGAAAGTGTTGGTCACAACGATGCGATCGATGCATTCACATGCTTCCATCTCTTCCAGTGCGTCGTAGCCAAAAAGGGCGTGTATACCGATACAATACACCTTCTTCGCGCCGCCAATCTTTACGCACGTTTCAGCAGCAGCAACCCACGAGCCCGCTCGGTCCATGATATCGTCCATGATCAGAACAGTGCGGTCTCGTACATTGCCCACAAGAGTTACTGTGTGCTCCAAGTCAGGATTCCTGATGTCTTCCTCCTCATCTTCCGACGATGGTGCTGCATCGATAGACCCACCCAGGGCATGAGCGGGTTGGAATGAAGATGCATTAGAGACAAAAGACGAAGTCATGGGATCGATGGCTGGATCGTCGATCATCTCGTGTGAGTTGCGGTCGGCAGAATAGCCTAGCCCGGATATGCCGGAAAGTGCCGGGGATGGATGATCGCCTTCGACGATGTGGCCATGTACAAGGCGGCCAATCACAACGTCTCGAGCTTTCTCATCATGGAAACCCTCTTGAGCCTCGTATTCAGACGGTCGACGTGCACTCGGAGCAGTTTCAGTTCTTGAAAGTCGGTTCGGCGATTCTGGCGGTGAGGATGATTCCTGTCTCGTGGTCTGGATAAGTGGGCTTGAGTTGATAGTGACTGTGCGTGGGCGTGCGGGCCTGCTAAAGCCATTAAGAAGCCGTTCACTCGAACGCGCACTCGGCTTAGTCGTAGCAATCGTCGGTTTTTGCATTGCGGCTTCAAGGCCATCCTCGTCCTCAAAGTCAGGACCCGTCCTGTTCGTGCGCACGCCTTGTGGTTCAATAGCGTCGAAGAAGATGACACTATCCATCATACTCTGCGGCATGCCACTCTGGGGGTTTGCTCGTTTCCGATCTGTGGAGCAAATGGCAAAGCTGAGCTTCAGAGTATCTGCCAATGAGGTGACGCGTTTGCTGCCTCCCACGTTCTTGCTCACCACGACAGCGTCTTGCCAGTCTTGCACATTTACTTTGATCCAACGCGCAATAAAAGACTCGCAGTGCAGGTTGTCGACACCTTGGTGGAAAAAGCCTCGCATCTGTGAAGCGTGGAGGTCGACTGTTATTACATGAGTGACACCTGCAACCGTCATCAGGTTTGCCAGCATTTTTGCGGTAATGGGGCCACGATGGCTTTTCTTCTTGGACGACCTTGCATAGGGGAAGTATGGCATGACTGCGGTGATGGATTTGGCAGAACCACCTTTGCAAGCAGCAATCATGATCAAGAGTTCCATAACACTGTCGTTTATGTACCGACTGCCACTTTGCACGATGAAGACATCTTCATTTCGTATAGACGTGTTGATCTGGACACTTGTCTCTCCGTTAGAGAAATTCCCCAGGTCGCACTTGCCCGGACTCATCCCAAGTCGTTCACATATTGCTTCTGTGAGAGCAGGGTGTGAGCGCCCAGCGAAGACCTTGACACCACGCATTGTGATGGTTTTATGAAATGCCGAACACTAGATCCGCTATAAGATGATCATAGTGCTATTCGGATGCCACAAGGTTGGTTAGAAATTGAAGAAAGTCGGCATGTCTTTGTTTCACAGATGGCGTACAGGCTCCACGAAGCTTGCTGCTGGGAAAGATTTTGTGCCAAGCTCATGGAGTTCTTTCATGGGATAATGCACTACGCCTGCTGTGGAAGGTTCGCCGGCCCGACGATAGGGCATATCGGCCTTATCGCGTGACGTGTATCATGCAAGATTTTGGGTTGAAACTGTTAAATTCTTCCGAACTGTCAACGCTCTTGCCGTTGTCGACGTCTGCGCCAATGTGCTACCATGGTTGCCGGTTTCCCTGAGGTGCAAGGCGGAGGCTCTCTAATCCTTGCATGGCAGATCAAGAATAAGAATGTCCTAGTTATTGGCGGCGGTGAGGTACGTCGTATACTTGCTGCATGTAGGGCATTACAACTGACGTGAAGGCATTAGGTTGCTGCCGGCCGTATCCTCAACCTTCTCAATGCTGATGCAAATGTTACTGTTGTCTGTCCCAAGGAGGGGTTGAACGACGAAGTTAAATACCGCGTGAAGCAGGGCCAAATCAAGCACCTCGATCGGATCTTTCTACCTATCGATCTTGAACCTGAGAAGAATGTCGCCATGGTCCTGACTGCCATTGATGATCCTGAAGCTTCAACAAAGATCTGGAAGTATTGCAAGAAAATGAAAATTCCTGCAAACATCGCCGATGTCCCTCCAGAATGCGACTTCTATTTCGGAAGCGTGCATCGAGATGGTCCCTTGCAGATCATGGTGTCTACGAATGGCAACGGCCCTCGAGTTGCCGCCGCCATACGCAGACAGATTGGTGAAATGCTACCTCCAGGGACGGGTGACAGCATCAAGAAGGTAGGACAACTGCGCCGAAAGTTAAGACGGGTAGCTCCAGGGAAAGGAAGCGAAGATATCAGCCGACGTATGACCTGGATGAGCCAGGTGTGTGATCAGTGGTCGACTGAAGAATTTAACGCTATGAGTGAGAAAGACATGGAAGAGCTTGTGAGGCACTACGAGTCCGGGACAGTCCCGTCGTTTGAGAGCATCAGACCTGCTTCCGAGGAGGACGATGTGACGTGGCACTTTGACGGATCTTTTGGTTTTATGTGAACTACCATTCACGATTCATTGGCGTCATCGTTCAGCCGAGCCTTACTGAGGAATGCTACATGCTTGTGGCAAACGTCGAGCACATTCAGATTGATGTCTTCATGTTCATCTCCCTCCATCTGGAGCACTTCACTAGGCATTCATGCATACATAAATAAATAGTCCAAGTGTGTACCGCAGCTCAAACGTTTTGTGTTGCTTTATGCTGATGGTAGATATCATTCATCACCCGAGCATAAGCTGATCCCACCCTCACGCAACTATTAACGCCGCAGAGGCAACAAGAACACCAACATGTCCTAGCCAGAGGGTATCGCGAATGCACGCAGCCACAGAACGCTTGCACCTCCTACGTTGTGACTCCTAAAGGTGGAGGAATGGCTGATTGCCTGGCAAGAATCGACGCCAATTGTGTCAGGCTCTGTGTAGGTCAACCATGCCCGTTACTTGCCCAAGCTTAATACAAGGAGAATATACAACTAATCCTCGCGATAACTCAACTTCCTCATCTCCGTTAGCCGGCCTTGGGCCGCTTCGAGAGCATTTCGCAACTTGAGAATCTCAACCTGCACACAATCGTTAGCGTCTTCGAGGACCCAAAGAGAATGAAACTTACCTGTTGCTCCATCTCCCGTACTTTGAATTCATGTCCACTGAGTGCCGCATAGTCCTCTGCGCCACCTTCATCTCTCTGTCTCTCCTTAATAATCTCTTGCACCTGTCTCACCAACGCTCTGCAGGCCGCGCCAACAGCCTTCGACGCCTGCTCTAATCTGTCTTGCGTCTTCGACATGAACGTAGCTTTGACTCTGCTTGCCGCCACAAGCTGTGCGGTGCTCGCCGCAACATCGTTCGACGCCACGATGAGTTGTTCAGGCGAGTTGCGGCCGGAGATGACACCATCCGCCGTTTCGATCAGCGTGTTTGTTGATGTTGCAACTGCTTTCGCGGCCGATATGAGGCCTTCCGTCCATCTGTTATTTTTCTTGTAAAATGCCGTTCGACTCGAGCTGCCTCGACCGGAAGTCACGATTTCATTCTGCGAGTCGGTTGCTGCTTTGATAAGCGCTGCGATGGCGGTGGTGACTGCCACTGCAGCATCCAGGATGCTGTCATTCACACGCAGTTCGTACGTGCTGTATCCATCTCTCGGCTTATTCTTCAATTTCGCGAGACGTTGCGCAGCGGCCTCAATTGCTTTCGCTGCTTTCGTGAGTTCGGAGTCGACGAGGTCGCCCAGGTCACCGGTAGTGCTGAGCTTGGAGGACTTGGGCGCGAATGCGTCGGCGAGTTTGGACAATTTTTGCAATTGCATGAGGACTTGGTGGTTGTTGTTGATCACGACATCAGACTTTTGCATAGCGGAGAGATCCTCGAGGCGGAAGGACTGCAAGGAGCGGAAGAAGGTGATTGTTGCAAGAGCAGATTGGCGGGCTGAGTTAGTAAGGTCATCACCTTTCTTGTCTTCGGTTGCGAAGCGGGTGAGACCTTTTGTGTTGGTCAAAACGTCGGCGATGGAGGCGGCGAAAACGGAGACGGTTCTAATGATTTCAGCATGGTTGGAGTTGGGTCCATCAGCGATAAAATTATTAAAGGCCGTCGAGAATTCGGTCGCACTGCTGCTGGCTTTCTCGATCTGGGACAGGACATAGGGTGCGGTGGCGTTTTGGTTACCAGCTTGCATGGGGCTGTCGAGTTCATAGATGGCGTCGTCAACGCGTTGGACGCCAGATTGGAGGACTGAGTCGATGATGTCGTTGATCTTAGTAATGTTGCCCTTGATGACTTCGTCGATGGCGCCATCGAGAGCACCATCAGTCTCGCCGGAACCCAGTTTGAGCTCCTCGAGCTCCTCCAGTGCTTGCTCCATGCCTGACTTGTAGATTTCAATCTCATCGTCCTTTTCCCGGAGGGCTGCTTCATGGTCCAGGCTTCGGTCTCCTTGCTTGGAACGGATTTCATCGAGTTGACGGGTTTTGGCGCGCATGGCTTCCTCGAGGTCGGCCATTTCTCGGTTGTATTTAGCCATCAGCGATGACAGCTCTGAGCCTTTGGCCTTTTCGGCATTTTCTGCTCGTTCAATGGCGAAGCGCAATTCTCGCTTCAGCTTCTCCAGCTCGTCCTTGTGTCCGCCTTGCGTTCGATCTTTCTCGTGCAGGGCTCGGTCTCGTTCTCTGATCATGTCGGCCAGCTCCAGGTTCTTGGTCTTCATCTCTCGTTGCAGTCTCTCGCGCTGCTCGATTGCTTCTTGTGCGGATGCAGCCTTCAACTTGAGCGATTTGGTGGTTTGCAGCAGATCGAGATGCTCCTGTCGTAGTTGCGAGTACAGCTTGGCCAGCGCTTCATACTTGGAGCGCCAGGTGTTGACCTGCTCTTGCAGGGCATTCAGCTGATCATCTTTGGATTGATTTTGCAGATTGAAGTTCGCTTGGAGCTGGTTGTACTGCTCTTCCAGTGCCTTCATTCTCTGGTCGTACTGTTGCAGCATGAGTTGATCTTGTTCATACTGGGCGCGTGCCCGTAGGTTTTCTTGCTCCAGCTCGGCCATGCGTCCCTGAGTCTGCATGGCCATCTGTTGCTGCCGCAGTTGTTCCTGCTGTAGCATGGCCGCTTCTTGTGCTCGTCTCTGCTGGTCTTCGAAATCTCGCTGAGCCTGTTGTTCGGCCAGCATGCGCTGTCGCTGCTGCTCTTCGTACTGCTGCTGCAATCTTCTCTGTTCGGCTTCATACTCATCCTGCTGTCTCTGCGCCTCCTTCGACCAGAAGTCCTGCATATCCGTCGGATCTGGTGTGCCATTCTTGGCCACCGGGCTGGGCGGCTTCTCAATCTCCTTCACCGGTCTCCTCGGGAGAGCTGGTTTCTCTTCGTCATCGGCGAGCAGGCTCGGAGGCTCCTGTGGCAGTTTTGGTACAGTAATCAAACTCGTCAGGTAGCGCAGGTTCGAGCATTCGTAGTAAAACTTGACCAGTCGATAGTGCTGGCCGTCGTATCTCGTGCGCAGCGGCTCGAGTGCGTCGTCGTCGCCGGTCGTCGTGTGCATGGCCCTCAGCATACTCGTGATGAACTTGTAGATGCCATAACTCTCCTGCACCAGCGGCACCAGCGCTGCAATACGGCATTCGTTGTTGTTCCCGCCTCGAAAGTGTGAAAAGATCAATTTCTGGAAGGTGTCGATCTGGTCTTGCAGGGTCATCAAATCGGAAATGGTTTCGTAGCCCTCATTCGGATCGTTGATGGACTTCAAACTGATGTACTCTTCATACTCAAACAGTCCATTAAACTCGACGTGCTGTCGGTGGAAAGCCAGCTTCGCAAGCAGGAAGAAGACATATTCTCGAATGAGGGGACCGTATCCTCGGAGACCTTCACCGCCAACTCCTCGGGCCAGTGACTCGATCCAGTTCACGTTTTGTTGCGCCTCTTTCACCGCGACCGGGTGGCCTTCCTGAAGGATCTTGTGTATGGTGATCAGTGCTTTGAATGTCTGCACCTCGTCGGCCATCACCGGCTGCACCTTCATGCCCGCCCAGAAGGACATGGACGACTTGTGGTCCCAGGTATAGACGATGCATGCTCGAACGTGTTTCCGCTTGGGTGCAGTCTCCTCTATTCGCAGCAAGTCAGCTCAGCTCATTCTCCTCTCGCCAACGCATTCACACACCTATACTCGTCGCCTTTCGGATATTGATTGCCAAATCGGCCTCGGTCTTGCTCATGTCCACGTTCCTCGTGCCGCTCCCATAGCTCCCTCCGTAAGACATCTTGTCGGCAGAGTTGTTGTATTTCTGGTCATCAACGGTCCTGCCAAACCCGTCAAGGACACTTCCACTGCGTCGGGGCGCCAGTTTGTCCAGCGAGAATAGGAAACAAAAGGGCAAGGCAGAGGGTCGGAAGTTTAGGTGTTCGGTGATACGCGGCTGAGTCGGAGGAGTTGTGTTTCAATTGGTAGGAGCGCTCAAAATTGTGGTGCCTGCATCTGACGTTGCTTGCGCCACTGAAGCTTCGTCTTTACCTAACCAGCCACACTTGGCAGCACCCGCTGAAGTTACGCTTGTGGAAAATCTTCGGGCTTATTCGCTTGCTTATAGTTTAGCTTGCGACCTAACGTGTGAACTGAGCTACTCGAATCATACTGTGAATAATGTGACATGCGCCCTGAAGTATCTGGGCTACTGTCGCCAACCGACTGCCGCATGAACGATAGGGTCGGCGTGACTGAGGTGGTTAGAATTTCTAGATGTGTCCTGCTATCATCAAAATCCATTCTTGGGTAACTTTTCTATGTCTACATGTCGTCAAGTTCTACGAGGCTGTCGTACAAACTTCAATGGCTTAAGCTGCATCTCCCTTCTCAAGCGTACGACATCTAGCGCCGGCTCTGCCTACTGCTGCGAGATAGAGTCTGAGTCTTTCGAAAGGTATCGTCCTGGTGGCTATCATCCAGTTAATATCAACGATAAATTCAACCCTGGACGCTATCGCGTGTTACAGAAGCTATGATGGGGTGGCTACTCAACCGTGTGGCTGGCCTATGATTCCGTGCTGTCTCGACTTGCTGCGCTCAAAGTTGTTGTGGCAGAGATCAGCGAGACATTCAATGAAGCTCGAACTCTACGACGACTCTCTTCGATTCCAGCAAAGCACCATGGTCAACGCCATTTGCGCAAGCTTATGGACTGCTTTTCTCATGATTGACCTAACGGCAAGCATCAGTGTCTGGTCTTTAGTGTCGATGGCGCTAGCGTCCAGACGCTTTCTGGTACAAGGCTTCCAGAACGTTTAGCCTGGGAGCTTTCCAAACAAGTCACGCTCGCAGTGGACTGCCTCCACTCAAATGGGATTGCACATGGTGGTGAGTAATGTCTGTGTTTCGCATTTAGTTGTGTTCTGATGAAGCCACGATCTTTATACCGGTAACATTTTAGTCTCTAGAAGGGAGGGACAGTTCTCCAGCCCTGGACTTCTTAAAAGACTGGAAACCCCAGTCCAAGTAGATATCGATGCACGACCTGGTCACCAGATCAGCAAGAGCTTTCCTCGCTGTATCGTGGAACCGACTACGTTCCCCATGCCGGCTGTCGATGGGCTGGTACATGCAACGCGCATCGATTTTGAGCAAGCATTTCTTCATACTGATCAGTCACTAGCAAAAGTTCTGCTGAACAGTACCTATCTTGAAGCTCTGGGAAAAGCATTGGAGCATCTGGCGTCATTCAAAAGGATCCTGCATAATAACATTACCTGTCCCAGAAGGATAGCCAGGCGGGAACCTACGACGCTAAATACTTCCTTTTTTGGCCTTCCGTAAATTAAGCCGAAAAATGAGGTCTAGACAGCGCTAAATATTTCCATTTATCGATAGTGGTAAATAATTCTCTTAAGCTTCAAGTGCAGGCTCTTTCGGGGTTTACATATTCGATCAAGCTCAAGCTTGAGTTTGCTATACTTAGTCGAATCCGTAAAGTTAGTAGGCAAGCAACCATGAAGCATCATGGTCAACATATGGTCTTTATCGACGAAATCAAAGTGAGGCTTGGCCACCAACACATCGCGAATCCATACGGATGAGATCAAGGCTGATCTGAAAAGTTTGCCTTGCATTTGCAGCTGGGTGTGCTTCTTGGTTGCGTGTTCTTACAGGTCAGGCAAGCTGAAGCAGCACAAGGACAATGCCCTAGGCCTTGAATAGTGCCAGCGGCGACAACGTTCGAGCGGCCACCCGCATTTCCTGAGCAGGGATATGACCTCCTTATATAAGTTGATGTCGGGGCCGCATTTGTAGTTCCCTCCTGAATTTGTTCCTTCTGTCACAATCTTCGTTTCTCGACGATTGTCTGCTCTGGGAGCAGCTGTCATTGCTCGATGCATCTGATCGACATGCTCCAGCGCTATCCCAGGATAAATGGCACGGGCTATCATTCCCTGGAACTGACAAAGACGTTTTATATCCTGCAGGTTCCGAGCATGTGAATGGCAGGATCGCGTGTGCTGCAGGCAGGGACTGTGAGAAAGTAACTTACTACCGGAGATATCAGTCTCCGGATGGAGTAGCAAATGTACCAGTATTCCTTCGGATCATTGTGTATGCCGTACTTCTGACGATTATAGTCATTAGAGGGATTGAGTGCATAGGAAAATGAAGCTTCGTCAAGCAGGAGGTTTTGTTGTTCTGTTGCGCCAAGCAATTAATGACCACGAAGCGCTTTTGCATCTGAAAAAGGTTCGCTACGCGCCGCTGACCCTGAAGGAAGATTTCTAGCGCATGCTCTGCCTAACTCAGTTGTCCAACTCGTTTGATGTTGCAATGATACGCCTCTTGGTCGATCCGATCGCCGCTATCTTCCTGCTTTGATGTCTCCCAGCGTCTCGTTGTGCTGTCAAGTTTAGAGCTTGACATTCCTCTGGATCTGGTCAGTCTAAGCGCTACTGCGTTTTACTCTGCATAATGCACTCCGCAAATCCAATCCGTGCTATCAGGGTCTAAAGGTGCAGAAGCGTGCTCTTGAATGACGGAGTTTGTAGGGAAAGGTATGTCTTGTCTCGGGGCTAGTCCAGAGATGTGATCAAATTCCAGAATTGCTACAGTCGCCTTCGGGAGCAAGAAAGAATATCCATTCAACTCTGGCGGCAATTTGTCTAATATGTGCGTATTAAGCGATATGCAAAGGGCAATCGCTTTAACTCCTCCGATCCCTCACCCGCCGTGCCAATGCAAAACATGGCCACGGAAATACCTTAATCTGTGAGGCGCAATCCCTTTAGAGACACGGTCGTGGCTTGCGTTCAGGTATATATATGAGAGGATAGCCTTTCAACTCGGACTTTTCATTCTTGACAACGCTCTCTGTCCACTGTGACTGTAATATCCTTGTCGCCAATCATTACATCTTGAAGCACATCATGAGCTCCGACCAGATTGAGCATGTCGACGTGCTACTCGTGGGTGCCGGCTTCGGCTCATTCACCCTTCTAAACAAGTATGTGTGCTGATCCAAGCTCAGCTAGACCCTCTGACGCGTTCAGGTTGCGGAAGCAGGGATACGATGTCAGAATATATGAGAAAGGACCAGCTTCCGGAGGTATCTGGCACTGGAATTGCTATCCAGGCGCACGTGTAGACAGCGATACACCTATCTACCAGCTTTTCGACAAAGGTTAGTAAAGGCCACTCCCCTCTGACGCTCATTACACTGACCAGATCTCAGAGCTGTGGGAAGACTTTACATTCAAAGAGCGCTATGCCGGCGGTCCAGAGCTCCGAAGGTATTTTGACCACGTCGAAAAGAAGTGGAATGTCAGTGGACATATCACATACAACAAGCACGTCGATGGAGCCACTTTCAGCGAGACCAAGAAGAACTGGTTGATTGAGTGTTCTGATGGAAGCGAAATCAGCTGCACATTCTTCATCCCATGTATTGGGTTTGCCTCCAGAAGGTATACACCCCCTATCCAAGGCCTGAGCAACTTCCGCGGCGACATTTACCACACCGCGGTGTGGCCTCAGCATGGTGTCAACCTCAAGAACAAGCGAATTGCTCAGTTCGGTACCGGTGCCTCTGGTATTCAGGTCATCCAAGAGATTGGCGACCGAGTCAAACAACTTACTGTCTACCAGCGAACACCTAACTTCTGCCTACCCATGAACCAGCGACCGCTCGACCCTAAAGAAGAGGAAGAGAAGAAGAAGGCAGGCAAATATGAAGAGGAGTTCGAGAAGACGAGACATACCTTCGCAGGCTTCACGTACGATTTTTCGGAGAAGAACACCTTTGACGACACCCCAGTAGAGAGGGAGAAGTTCTTCCACAAGCTCCTTATCGAGGAGGGTGGCTTCAAATTCTGGCTTAGCGCTTACAAAGACATGCTTTTTGACGAAAAAGCCAACGACGAAGCATATAAGTTCTGGCGAAAGTCAGTACTTGCCCGTCTCAAGGACCCAGAGAAGCAGAGACTTCTCGCTCCGGAGAAAGCACCGCACCCGTGGGGCACTAAGCGTCCATCACTAGAACAACGCTTTTACGAAGTCGTCGATCAGGATCACGTCAGAATCATCGACGTAAATGAGCACCCAGTAACAGAAGTCACGGCAACGGGTATCAAGACCGACCTTGGCGAGACAGATTACGATGTGATCATCCTTGCGACAGGTTTCGACTCTGTTACCGGATCCCTGGCGCAATTAAACATCCAGGGCACAAAGGGCGGCACTATTGCCGACCATTGGAAGGACAGCACTAGGACAAGCATGGGTATTGCCATGCCCGAGTTCCCGAACATGTTCTTCCTTTACGGACCTCAGGCGCCGACCGCGTTCTCGAATGGACCATCATGCACACAGTTCCAGGCCGAGTTTCTGGACAATTTCTTCAAGAAGATAAACGAAGAAAAGATCACCAGAGTGGAAGCCACATATGCGTACGAGGATAACTGGTGTAAGAGAATGCACGAGAAGTGGGATGCCACACTCTTCCCAAGAGCGAAGTCGTGGTATCAAGGTGCTAACATTCCAGGCCGAAAGGTCGAGCCATTGAACTGGTAAGTCTTCCAGCCCTTCTCATGACATGGCTATAGCAAAGCTAACACCTCCCGCAGGGCGGGTGGTATGCCAGAATATGTCTCGTCGATGGCCAAGTCAATTGAGAATGACTATGAAGGATGGAAAGTTGAGAAGGCATAAGTTTGCCTTCGCAAGGAGGAGGCAGAGTGATATATCAGAAATCCCGGCGAACTGTTCTCGGTATCCCTCATTCAGGTCTAGCCTATAATCTGTGCCATTAAGTTGTTTTATGACCTGACCCATCGAAACCGATGCACGAAGATGTCGTAACTCATCAGCTCCAAGTGGCCGATCAAACTAGCTGGTTCACCTGCTCGGAATTGTGTGCTTCCAATAGCCAGTTTGGTCGTCAGGGTGGAGCTGAGGTACGGTGGAGGTAAGACCAAACGGCTCATTACCGATAAGGCTGTATAGTGATATAGTAGAGGTGAGTATAAGAAGAACTTAGCTGGAGGCTCAAGGTGGCAAAGGTATTTGCTTTACTTCGGCAATAAGCTAAGCCTGGCAAAGCTACTTAGCGGGACAGGCTACTCGCCATTTAGTAAGAACTACTTGATAATGAGCACGAGTTCAGCCTATCCTCTGACGATCACGGTTCACAAAGGTATCGCTCGTTTCGGGTAATTATTTGAAGCCATGTGAATAGGTGTAGCGGCATGATCCTCATAACCATTACCACTGCAGAACCATAAATAATGCCCACTGAAGCAGTTTTTGCATCCAAGGCGGCTTCATGCAGCAGTAAGGTAGTAAGGGCAACCTTCTTGCTTAGGATGGCAACTAGAGGGTGTGTCTATGCTACCGACTTCCTGCATTCAGGTTTGCATCATTAGCAATCAGAAATAGGACGATCTGTTGGACGGCGGAGCTATAGAGTCAGTTGATGTTCATGGGGGAGGTTTGCATGCATAGCAGAATGGGTGTTCAGACAAGTGTGTCACCAGCAGTTCTCCTTTCAGACAACAAGATGTCTTTACTTTAGCCGAGCCGTCAAATTATCAGCCTGAATATCAAGACCAACCATAAGAGCTTCGCGACCACAGAACACATCAACTTGACGAAACTCAAGATTAAGAAGCTAAATGACGTCGCACAAACTCGAATCCTAGGATCTAGCTACAACCATAGAAACCTAGCGCGTGAAGACATTCTTACTCGGTCAAGCCCTCAATGTTTTTCGATGGTTCTAAGGCCCGCCTGCCTCAACCATGTTGAGCTATGTTTACTCCATATGATGAGTACCAGCCTCCATGGATACCCTCATCTGCTTCTCCGATCTGTTCTGGGTCGAACTCCCGAGATCCTTTACGTCCATCGCAAACGAACCTTGGCGTTCTCCCATACTGGACTTCCACTTGAGAACGACTTTCTCGCCAGTAAAAAGCTTGTCGACCTGTTCGAGGCTAAGATTTTGAGTTTCTGGGTAGAAAAACCAGATCAGTGGGAGAAAGGCAAGATTGAATATGGCAAAGTAGATATAGGTGCGCCACTGTATGCTGTCGATCGAAATTGGTGTGATCTCCACGACAAGGAAGGTGAAAATCCAGTTGCTGGCGGTAGCCAGCGCGGCGGATTTCGTTCGTATAGCTAGCGGCGCATATTCGGCGGGCAGAAGCCACGGGATTGCGAGTAAGCCGATCGCAAAGAAGAAATTGAAAGCGAACAGCATGACTATGGCAACAATGCCACATGCTTTGCCACCTGCGGAGACGGTACCCGCCAGAACTGCCATGCAGATGGCTTGACCGCTGCAGGCGAACAACATCAACTTCCGTCTGCCCAAGCGATCTAGGCACCAGATCGGTATGAGGGAAGAAAGAAAGTAAGCAATCCCATTGAATCCGGCGAGAAGCATTGCCGTCTTGTGGGACATACCGACGGACACTTCGAATATGACAGGCGCATACTGTTCAAGGTGTTAGTTCAGGTCTGCGTTAGTGGTAGTTCAACTTACATAAGTGATCAGGTTGATGCCCGAAAGCTGCTGCATGAATTGGCCACCAACACCGAGCAAAGTGCGACGACGGAAACGCTGTGGGCTGCTCTTAAACATTGCCAGGAACGTTGTTCCCCCAGCTGCAGCTCTTTCTTCGTTCAGTGCGTGCTCAATCTCTTGAAGCTCAGCGCTGATAATGATGTGGTTCTCTGTGGTCTCATGGGCATGCTTCTGAAGTCTCCACAGAACTGTGCGAGCTTCGTCTGCACGGTTGTGAGCGACCAGCTAGATGACGTTCAGAATTTGTTACGTGGTGGGAACACTGTACTCACCCAGCGAGGACTTTCCGGCAGTGCAAAAACCGCAATTGCAGCGACCACGGCAAAGACGATTTGAAACGCAATCGGAAACCTAAATTGCGCTTCATTCTTGACGTAGCTCATGCCATAATCCGTCCAATACGATAGCATGACCCCAAAGACTGTGATGGCAAGCTCGACGGAGAGGCCTCTGCCACGATCAGCTGGCTTCATAAGTTCAGAATGCCACACAGCTAGAGACATGTCAGCAGGTTCACAAATGTGTTGTCGGATGACTTTACGGATGGTAGCTGTGTTCATGCCATTGCCTAATCCAGCGACAATGCGGCCAGCTATGAGCTGCGCAATTCCATAAGCACTTGTCTGGATCGCAGCTCCAATCGTCAAGATTATGCATCCCCAAATGATAGTCCATCTCCTTCCGAGTCGTTCTCCGAAGACAAAGGCAATGATGGCTCCGAAGAAGCACCCAATCTCATAGATGGCAACCACGGTTCCTTGTAGCGAAGAACTCCCATTGCTATCGGCAGATGTAGTATCGATCTCAGGGAACTGCTTCGTGAAGGCATATCCCGTCAAAAGTCCTGACATAACACCCTGGTCTGTATAAGCATTGTCAGCAGTGGGAAACTGGACTTAGCAATTGACGGCAGTGTGATAAATGCAGAACTTACCATAACCGAACAGCAAGAAGCCGCATGATGCGGCGAAGGTGATAGCCCAATCAAGGGCAAGTCCCGTGAGAAGCATAGTGGACTCCTTCACTGGTGTTGTTAGAGTAAGCAAGTCTGCGGACTCAGAGGTAGTTGCAAAGGAAGTTGTGGTGAAAGGATTTATATTGCTCTTCGCATATGTATTGTCCGGCAACTATATACAATCAATGCCCCAGCCTTCTCAATGATGCTATTTGGACATACCCCGGAATAGCGGATAACGTCTAAGTGGAGAGCAAACACAGCGGCGCTTATACATGCCACATCCAGATCTTAGAGCGCGAAGGTTTAACAGCATTGAGAACCAGTCACTAATTTCTGGGGCTAGACAGGGAAGGATGGACCTAGACTCATTAAGATACCAGGAAATTTCGGACGACCAGGGTAACTTCCTTCCAAGGAACCCTATCTTGGGGAAGCCGTATCAGCGCGCTTACATGCCCTAGCTCGCGAAATGTTCGGTTCGGCATGAGATACACTTTTGGCCAGAGAGCTTGTCGACTGTTTCGTCCTAACTCCTCATTTTAGGTCATTGAGCATAGATTTCCTTGTTTAGACTAGCAATTGAGTCGAGTAATAAGCTTTGCGTTACGAATTTCCCTTTCTGGTAATTGGCGCTTAACAAGCCCCTCGAGAGAAAATCTGCCTAACTCATAAGTCAGCATGGCCTGAGCTGCAACACATGGCTTTCTAGAGCTCAGGCTAGTGCAAGAGATATCTCATGGCTATTTTCTCGTAGAAGAGGGCTAAACACCAACGGTTTCAGTCTAGCTGTCAAGGCATACCGTAGCTATAACGTGACTACCAGCCACTCATACTCAAAATATCCTCGATCTACCTGAGTCAGCCATGCAATCCCTGCTTAGACTCAGTTCGTGCTCGCGAAAGACGCACCCTCAAAGAATAAGTGGTAGTATCGGACTCCTACCGAGGTGCTCTCTGACACCTTCACGAGGCCACCATACTAGTACGATTGCTTCAGATACAACACTCCCAGCCAACATACCAGAGTTCAAAAAGACACCAACCAAAGCGTCAATTCAAAAATTATTCTCTTTGGAAGGTAGGACGGTGGTAGTCACAGGTGCTGGTCGAGGTTTGGGGATCACGCTTGCTAAGGCCATTGCCGAAGCTGGTGGAGATGTCATATGCCTGGATGTACTCGCCGAGCCGCAGAATAAGGACTGGGATGCTGTCGAAGAGATATGCGAAGTTTCGAATTCGCGTTCAACTTATCTCCAGTGCGATATCACCGACGAGAGAGCGGTTGAGAGCACGCTGAATAAGGCCATTGCTGCCTCGGATAGAGGAAGCAGACCACTACAAGGACTCGTCCATTGCGCGGGTATACAGCAAATGATTGATGCAATCGACTACCCCGTGCAAGACTTCAGGAGGATACTCGAGGTCAACGTGATGGGCAGCTTCATTGTGGCAAAACATACAGCGCGCCTGATGAGAGATACGGGAAGTGCTGGAAGTATCGTCCTTGTCGCCTCCATGTCAGGACAGATAGCGAATAGAGTAAGCCACACACCTTTAGTACACGGCTATGAATAACAAAAGCATAGGGGATCCATTGTTCAGCTTACAATACGTCGAAAAGCGCAATACACCAGATGTGCCGCTCTCTCGCAGTGGAATGGGGTCAACATGGAATCAGGGTCAATACCCTGTCTCCAGGCTACATCCGAACGGCCATGACAGACCAGCTTCTGGCAGAAAAGCCTGAGTTGGAGAAGTTATGGATGGCTGGCGCGCTCTTGAATCGTTTAGGCGCGCCGGACGACTTCAAAGCGGCTGTTGTCTACATGTTAGGGGACGGATCCAGCTTCATGACTGGCTCTGACTTGCGGGTCGATGGGGGTCATTGCGCATCAGCATAGATATGATAAGCTATTGAAACAAAGGAGTCATACACAAGCAACAGTGTTAGTATGTAAGGATATGCAGACGTATCTCCTTTAGATTGCACTTGGAAGAATACCTTGCTTGAGGCGCCAAACATTAGATACCGGCGGCATGCTTACCCCAGAAGCTTAAAACGGGCGCTTATTTGGTGGGAGAAAGTGTCCATATGGAGTTTTCTGGGGTAAGCATGCTGGTTGCAGCTAATTAGTACATGATGGCTGGCTGTAGTTTTGTTAGGTGTGGCAGTCAGTCTGTGGCTTTGTTTTCAGCTCCTTATACCGACTTTTGTTTAGATCAGGCCATAGTTTCCATTCAGTTTAGGCTACTGGTCCCTTGGTCATCGGAAATTTCGGGCAGCTTTAGCGGTACTGGCGAGCCCGAGCCTAGCACCGTTTATGATTTGATCTCAATATCGAACCTTCGTTGGTTGTGAGAATGCACAAAATTAACCTCTGCTACCAAGCAGTAAATTAGTAAGACGAAATTTTGAGGATTGGAACGGGTTGGGCAGCTGAACGCTCGCTCACTTACTCCGAAGCGCCTATCCCCGCTCGACACTTCTTCCACCTCCACTTGCAAAAACACTTTGTGCTCTGGTAGTGGCGATTGCTGTACAGTGTGAGTTATCAGTTGTGCACTTACAAAACTAGGATTAATCTCAGATTCTGTGATTCTGCTAGCCGTGCATCGATGATCCAGGACTCCTTTCAGTTCGCACTGCCGAGCCTGACGTACACATTTGAGCCTACAACAACGAAGAAGGAGCTGCGACTGCGAAAAGATCGTCTTCAAGATATGTAAGCAGAAAGGTGCTGCCAATGTAGCGATATACCCATATAGCCTCGACATGCCTCAAAGGTCATATTCACCACCTTCTCACTTCTCCAAAGGATGTCTACCCCTGGTGAAAGTACCGAGCATAAAGGACGACGCGACCTCCCTGGACGAGTCAGCGGCGAATTGGAAAGATCACGGTTCCATCACAAGGGCATCAAGCGGACCCGGACGCGTTCTGGATGCCTGAACTGTCGCAGAAAACGCAAAAAATGTCATATTCCTAATTCCAGCGCTCAAGTCTTCCGCTGACTCATTCATAGGTGACGAAGCCAGACCAACCTGCTCAAAGTGTCACACACGAGGTGAAGTGTGCGAATGGGACACTAGTATTATTTTCAGGCACAGTGGCGTTGATGCAGACCACCCATCCATGAGACAACCCGATGTAATTAGGAATTCCTCTCACATCAACTTTCAGGTCAGCTGCATCCAACTTACCATCCTATGCATCATTTAATTCTACATCGTTGCTGACCGCATTTAGATGGTTGATATCGTCTTTGACCATACTGCACAGGGCCAAAAGCAAGCAGAAGCCGACATTGACACACCTACCTACGTACCATGTATTTCACCACAAGGTGCAACGACAGAAACCTCGAAAGCGCTCGGAAGCCATGCAGAATCAGACACTGATCGTTTCCAACCAAGCGACAGTTCGCCAATAATGCCTGGTAATCTCGAATCACCAACAGCCGTGTACCGTAAACCGGTCCAGCCACACAACATCTGCGACTACTCGCCAAGCAACAACAATTTGGGATCAATACTTCCAATCTCAGCTGTCAGCAAGTTACACTCAGTTGACACCACTGTTCCATACCCAGGAGGACAGTCCGCATTGGACACTACAAACAGTGACACTTATCCAAGTACTGTGGATTCTGCTGAGCTAGAAGTATTGGACTACTTGACTTCGCAGCATGTAGGCTTGACCTTCTTCAATGCAAGCGGATCTCAACCACCAAATTCCACCTGGCCTCTTGATGAAAGTTCTGCAGATTTGCTTGAGAATGAGATTCTGCAGGACAACTGCTCTTCTGGATCGCCGGATATTTACGCAACTTATTACCCCCACACGAGATACAAAGAGCTACATACTACACTGCACCACCACATGGTTGCAACCGCTCGCAACACCATACTTACCCGCCCTGTATCGCCTATCGACGAAATTACTGAGCCATCGAGAGTTACATCTCCTAGCCGACCGTCGCGGACTAAAAGTAACTCACCGTCAAGGTCCACACAAAGAGGCCTGCGGCCCACGAAATTGCCGCCAAAAAGGCAATTCGAACTGTGGCAGAACTATTTGCAAGAAGTCGCTACATGGCTTGACATGTTCGATTGCGAGCGTCACTTTCAGACAACTATCCCAATGCTTGCCAAATCTGCCGATCATCTTCACTATTCTATCCTAGCTCTTTCCGCCCGACAAATGGAGCGCAAGAACCCGGAGAACCCATATACGGAGAGCCTTGACTTGTATCAGGAGGCGATTGGCCTCATAGTCGAAGAGTTGCATACTCTCGACGTGGCTGTCATTGCATCCTGTGTTCTGTTATGCGTACTGGAAATGATGAGCTCTTCTCCGAAAGCATGGTCTCGTCACCTCGAAGGTTGCGCTATGTTACTCAAAGCTGCTGGTATCAACGGAGTTGCTGGTGACGTGAGACAAGCCTTGTTCTGGTGCTTTGCCCGAATGGATTGCTGGGGAAGCTTTCTCGGCGATGTGCCTACCAAGATTCCAACCAGTCTTTGGTTGGTGCCAAGCCCGAAGATGTCGATGGCAGTGAATCACTTCAAGACAACGTCAGGGTGCGATAGTTATGCCAACTATGCTGTGTTCATCTGCGCAAGTGTTGTCAGTGTTATCTCCAACAGGCACACTGAATCATTTGGGCCGAACAAGGAGATGTCTCCGACTTCCTCATACTCAGCTCGGTGGCGTGCGCTGTTCCGATTACTTGAGGATTGGTACGAGAATAGGCCACAAGCAATGTGTCCATTGATGTCCTGTTCAGTTGCAACTGAAGATACCTATCAGCCATTTCCTTCGATTCTGTATACAAACCCGGAAGCGATCAACGGTAATCAGCTTTATCATGCCTCTGCTCTACTTATGTTACAGGAGAAGCCGAAAGATGTACATTTGTCCAGATCGCAAAAATCCATTCTCTGGCATGCACGTCAAGTATGTGGCATTGCCATGTCGAACTGCCATCACGGTGCATGGATCAATGCCTTGCAGCCTCTTTGGATTGCTGGAAAAGTCATGTCGCACACCTCTGAGCATCGCGCAATCTTGGGGCTCCTTTCTCGAATAGAGGCCGAATCAGGTTGGGCCACAGCCTGGCGCATGCAAGACCTGAGAGACTACTGGGGCCCCGAAGACGTGCCATCTTGACTGCATCGGAGCACACAGGGAGATCATCCCAGTCCAACCAGCGAAATTACCGCTAACTGCGAAACTACAGAAGCCATCCTCTTGTATAATGTCTTTCGTCGTGATCGGAGTCATCGTTGAATTGTATTAATGGGAGTGAAATGGATGTGTCTATGTTGTCTAGTTTGGGAAGATGGACCACCGTAGAGGATGCACGGCTGCTGCGAGCCTAAGATATACCCTTTCACCTACCCTGACTTCCAATGTCACCGAACCATGATCAACATTCGATTGTGCTATCGGATCCAAGCCCGGATGCATCATTGTGAACCGTACCAAGCGCGCTTACTACTTCTTGGTGTGGTACAGTAGCTGAGAGGATGGATGACGAATAGCTAATGAAAGCCTAGATCGGACTGTTTGTTAAGCAGGAGCGTCAAAAACTACCACTTTTGGAAAGCAAAGAGTGTCCACGACTGTCCGGGCGAAACTGCCAAGTGTAACTTGGCGCCAGCAATTTTTTAGCGGGTGTTAGCAGCGTCGGCAAACACACCGCTTTGAGCAGCTCGGTACCTCAACCCTGAAAACCTGGAGCAATAGTGGGGTTTGTGATTTCAGTGGGTCTCGAAAAGAATGCGCTTACCAGGTCCAAACACCCGGCACATGATAATCCGTTGTTTTAATCGCTTGTAGTTTGGGCCCTGGTCTTCCAACCAATACATCTATCCGGGCTCTAGGAGGCCGCGGC
The DNA here is from genome assembly GCA_030247915.1 of Neophaeococcomyces mojaviensis. NCBI lineage: Eukaryota > Fungi > Ascomycota > Eurotiomycetes > Chaetothyriales > Neophaeococcomyces > Neophaeococcomyces mojaviensis. Next base: position 61,095 of record JAPDRQ010000145.1, read on the forward strand.
TCAACGTGTTACAGACATTAAGAACGATAATGCAGCGAGGTGTCCCAGAATTGGACTCTGTGCGACGGAAAAAGCCTGAAATGCTCGCGCTGGTGAGCCAGTGTTGTTGAGTTCCTTCTTACGGAAACAGTCAGCGCCATCTTAGCGTGCATTTGGTCTGCAAGATTGTATAGGGGTCAGCCACGGAAGAAGCCTGTTAAGAAGCTCGAGATCAGCCGACAAACGAATTCCATAAATAAGCTTGACCTCGAATGCATCTCCGACAACACCTCATGCCTACGCACCTAACGTGATCGAGCATTACGTTGGAAGTAGAATCACTTGAGCTTGGTATTAGCATTTCCACTGCCGCGACCACGATGTTGTTGTCAAGCATACCAAGTTCCTTCGTGAGAGATTTCAGATATGCCGGTTCTAAAATTACCCGAATGCCGCGATCCGAGTCGACACCGACACCTCAGGCGGTTACGAGTGATGATAGTGTCCCAACCGAGAACGTCTCTACAGTAACAGACAAAGTTGTTCTAAACAAATCCTTACAAGCGGTGTCTTTACCTATTTCTGCAAGCAAAAGTCAGATCGAGCAGAAGCCAAGACAGCCTTTGTGCCTGTCAGCAAAGCATATTGAAGAGAAACTTGTGATTGTGATGGTTGGCCTTCCTGCTCGTGGCAAAAGCTACCTTGCCAAAAAGCTTAACAGATATCTGAACTGGTCACAATATCCCACGAAGATTTTCAACGTTGGCGAGAAGCGGAGGAAAGTGGCCACCTCACAACAGAACAGTCAACATTCGGCGGGCTTTTTTCATCCTCATAATGAAGCCGCCTCGAAGCTCAGGGAAGGCCTGGCAATGGCGGTGTTAGATGAACTCCTGGCCTATCTAGAAGCGGGTGGTTGTATTGGCATCTTCGATGCTACAAATACTACTATTGAACGAAGGGACATGGTTGTCCGCCGGGTACGAGAAGCCAATCCGTCTCTGCAGGTGCTCTTTATTGAGTCGCAATGCTTCAACCAGGATGTATGTTGTCCGATAGGATTCTGCAGCAACTGTTCTAATGACCACTAGGTTCTCGAATCTAATACGATGCTCAAGCTTTCTGGACCTGACTACAAGAACAGTGAGTCATCTGAAGCTCTGGCTGACTTCAATTGTCGTGTATCTATGTACGAGATGAAGTATTCTCCGATTAGCCAACTTGATGAGAATAAAGGATATTCGTACTGCCAAGTCATTGATGTCGGAATTAAGACCATCACCCACAACATAAACAATTACCTCTCAACTCAGGCTGTTACCTACTTGCAGCATTTTCACCTTTATCCTCGCCAAATTTGGCTCACTAGACACGGTGAATCAGAAGATGACATTGCGGGTCGATTAGGCGGAGATTCACCCTTGAGTAAGCGAGGTTTGGACTTCGCTCAGGCTTTACCGGCGTTCATCTCACAGTACCAACGAGCTTCAAGTGAGAAGACATCAGCCAGTTCCTGGATGGATAAACTTGGCTTCCTTGCAACTACAATCAACGTGTGGACGTCTATATCCCAGAAAAGTGTCCAGACGGCACAATTCTTCAAAGAGTGCGAGGGAAAACAATTGAAAGCTCTCGACGAATTGAGTGCTGGTTTACTGGAAGGCTTGACTCGAGAGGATGTTCGGTATCAACACGCAGACTGGTTCGAGACACGGGAGACGAATAGGTTCTTGTGTCGTTATCCAGGGACAGCTGGGGAAGGATATTGTGACCTTTCGCATAGACTAAAGAACATCATTTTGGAAATCGAAAGAACGAAGAACGACACTTTGGTGATATCTGGGCTCGGTGTGACCCGAGTCCTAATCGCTTATTTCCTGGGATTGATGCATTCTGAGATTCCGAGCTTAAGAGTGCCACAGGGTCGGCTGTATATGTTTGAGCCGGTGAGTTCCAAAAAAAAAAATCAACATCATACTTAGTGCAGCGCTAACGAATGTATAGCAACCGTATGGTATACAGAAAGCGGAATTCGATTTTGATTACGAGACGAAAAAATTTGTGAGGGTAAGCATACCTGAGGTAATATGAGGCTGAGCCGATGAAAATCTTCCATAGAGCTTGAGTGACGAGGGATCTGAAGGTCTCTCCATTTGAACATGCGTTTGGTCACTCCGATAGCACACTGCATACCCAGACCGAATATCGGGAGCGGGTGGCAATCATCAAGCATGATGTTCAAGAGACCCCCGACAGATTGCGAAGGACTACCACACGCTACTTAATGGACGAAGCGGACGGCATTCAGTCTGTGCAGGTCTGCTGGCGCTATTCAACAGAGGATGGGACAGAATTATCAAGTCCCTTGAATTGCTGTTGGGAGAGGGCTGAAGACAAAGATAGGAAGTTGCGGATCAAGATCGCTGGCGATGGAGGAGAATTGGGGCCAAGGAGAAATTGGCATCGAGGTACCTGGAGTTGGAGGGGAATCAAGAAATACCGTGGAATCGCTATTCGGCTAGCTAGAGTTCAAACCTTTTTATCGGCCTGAACATATGTTCAGACCCTGCCACAACACATAGCCATTAGGCTTAAAGCAGCACCATCGTATCAATCGAACACGGAAGCATGAACATAGTGTCGGACCGGTTAGAAGTCGCTAATATGCGCGCAAAGTCGGTAACGATAACTACGATTACAAATTTAAAGTAGTTAAAGATAATCAAAATTATGAGAATGTAAAGTAAATATGAAAATGGAAAAGAAATATTGTTATAATTAACCTTATGAAGAGAGAATTAAAAAGGTTTAGTTATCGTAATAAAAGGGAAAGGTTTTAAGTAATATTTAATAAATCGTAATGCGCTACTCCACTGTCTAGCTTAGAATCTAACTTAGAACAAGCCTTGGCTGGTGGCGCTCCTTGAGTGTTCTTGATCTTTACTCTTAGTGAACTCAGTCTGTCGACATCTAGTGATTGAGTTCAACTACTGAACTCTTGCATCATGTCTGACTTGTCAATTCATTCCAATATGAAGTTCTATCAGGTACATATTGAACTACTCGCTCCCTTGAAGAAAGGTTCAACATTCTGGTCATCTCCTTTGAACACCTAACTTCCAACTGCTCTTCATCGTTTTTCGATATTTATCCAGCACCTCGAATAAGGCGAAGCTACCTCACGATCGTTTGTATCCTTTTAGATCCCTTCAATGGACCTAAGTTCAATCGTCCGTGATCGAACAGATAGTAAATTTGGCGTCAAGATAGTGTAGCTTAGTGCAAAATATCGATCGATAGCCATCCTTCTGAACCAAAAATGGAAAGATCGCCTTTTGGGTGATGACAGAACTCAACAATGGAATCAATCCACAATCAAGCGATCGGAAGTCTGTTGGCTGCTGTGGTGTCTTCTTCTGAACTCTTGGATCTCGAAGGGCAACGATTCGTCCATTATCTGGTCCAACTGTCACAACTGGAGCTGAGTGCATCAACAACAAAAGTGCCTCAAAGTTGGCTTCTTCTTACACAGTTTGTGTGAAATGGGACAAGAATACTAGAATTTTCATGTTCAGTCGTGAAGGCGTGAAGGCGTGAAGCACCTGGTCCGCATCCTCGAATGGTATGTGTGAGATGGAATTGGCTGGGCGAGCCTGATGAGGGTGGAAAACAGAGAGAAACTTGAGCTTGGGTTCCTATCGTGGGAGCTATCAGACACAGAACTCATCATAGTGGTATAATGGTGTTGGCTAAGAGGCCAAATGTGCTGTCATTAATTTGAGCTTTCATTACTTATAGGCTAGGCTTTTTAGCTTGACATAGAACTGCTGTGCTTACCGCGTAACCAATGCTCTAGCGGAGCAGTTCGATATCTGACTAGGGGTACGTAGTGGTCGAAAGTGCCAAGCGTGATCTCATTCGAAACTCTTGAGCAAATTCCATGTCTCCACAGGAGATTGATTTCAACTGGCACAATAAATGAGTGTCCTGACATGAGGGCGCGTCTGGAGTCTTTCTGCTGCGATAGAGCATAATGATGACCGCCTCAACAGAATCCATAATCTTCATCTTTTCCACGGTCCTTAAGCTTTTGTCTTTTCACACAGTCGTTGATACATTTTCGGAATCATTGTATTCGTCTTTTTCTGATTGACTTGAAGATCACTGTTGACAAGTCTACCGCTCACCATACACAAGGTGAATTGTGAGTACATTCGAGATCGAACAATAGCGTACTTCTCTGGATCACGATCATCCATTACTTGAGTTGAAGCATGCAGAAGCGAGTAACACAAATTTTGGCGGCGCTGTAAGACCAACATTGTCGAGCCAGACACTAAGACAGCCTCTCTGAGAAAATTGATTGTCTTTGATAATTTTGGAAGGCTCACCACTCCTATCCGAACCACAAGGACTAACTTACAGGATCTAGTTGTAGCAAATGGGTTAAATCCAAAAGCAAGCTAAAGCGTTTAGTTGCTTCGAAGCGGATGCTTACCTCATTGATCTCATGCGTGTGTGCATCGAGAAAAACTCTCTCTACAGTCTCTCCATGCATCTCAATCCTGACACATAGCTTATTGCCATTTTCAAAGACGTCTTTCATGTATTAACTCTGACCGTTACAAGTGACCACTTTTCTGACCATCAAGCTCAGAAGCAGCTTGCAATACTTGGTGAAGACTCTTGGCCGTCCCCAGCTCGCCATGCACATGAACTGGAACCAACAGGGCCGACTGACACGATAGATGCTACTCGAGAAGGGCGCGGATGTGAATGATTAAGAAGGAAGGTACGGCGATGCACTACAGGCGGCATCAGAACGTGGTCGCGAGACGATAGTGCGAATGCTGCTGGACAAGGGCGCGAGGAGCCAAGGACGCTCCGCTATTGAATCCGCTGATTGCGGCAGATGTCTTACTCACATTGACGTACCAAGCCACGGATGTCTTCAACTCACTTCAATCAGCACGCCAGTCTTCGACAGTTGGTCATGTTGATTTGCTCGCATCTCGGGCATCTGTTGGGTCACGGGTCTTCTCCTACAGTTTCTCCATAAGATGCAGATGATGCTGTAGAAAACAGTCAGGTCACAGCGAGATCTGACCAGTTCAACTTACCACGTGAATATGGTAAGTCCGCCAACTCCGACCCCTACGCCGAGACCCACTCTCTCTGCGGTGGTAAACCGTAGGCCATACTATGACTTTTCGCGTTCTCATCCCTAACACCAACCGCTCCCTATTCTCGAACCAAATTGATACTCACCAAGGAGCCGGAAAATAACATGGAAGCGTCTCACTCTTTCACCTCCTCAGTCCGAACCTGATCCGACCTATCCTAGGCGTCCGCTCCAATATCCTAAGCTCCATCCTCGGCACTGTCTCCCTGTAGAACGTTTGCGTAGTCCTGTCGTATGAGCACATCACAGCCCACTGTATCCTGCCCTCTGATCCGCAGAGGAGTGCTATTACTGGAGGTCGTACTGCTTGACAAATCTATCACAGTCCTGTACAAGACTTGTGTTAGCCATGGCACCGCGATTAGCTCTGAGCCCGTAGCCACTTACATGGTGAATGTATCGGTGATAGTGAAGTCCCTTATTACCTCTCCAGTGGGTGACATTCTGGGATTGTCCTGGTTATTGGCCGATGCGCGAAGCAGCGGCTGAGCAGGGCCTACCCCTTCGTGTTCGTCTTTGAAAACGGGTTTCCGGACCGGCCGATGCTGCGACATGGAGCTGCTGTACGGCGCCCAGGATAATCTCCTAGGGGGTAAGCCGAATATCTGTTTCTTAATCTCTTCAATGAGTTTAGGACATGAGTTCTCGACCAGTAAGGGGAAGACAGCTTGTGTTTATGGTGGGTTTTACTTTGCTGCGCCACTAATCTTGGATTGGCTCACTAGCCGCGCGCGGATCGACCGCAAGCTATATATTAGCCGTTGCAACTATTGTGGAGAGTATCTGAAACTAACTTTGATGGGGCAAGGGGCTTAAGAGTTCCACAACCCAAGATCTACACAAATAGCAGGCAGATGTCTTCCACGTTAGCGGCTCACAAGCATTCGCTGAATGTTAATTTCATATGAGTTTAAGAGAACGTTGAGTGCCCTCACCTGATCAGCTAGAGGGTAGACCACTGCATCTGCCATGCCTTCTAAATTGTTCTCCCAACTCCAACTTAGCGTGCCTTCTCTGGAGAAAGGAAGAAGGAACTCTTGGCGCGACAAGTTGAGGTGGTCCTCCAGATCTAGGGAACCATCCCGGAACCGACCTCAACAAGAACAACATCTTGACTCAGACTCATTCAAAAGGTTCGTATAGTCAACGGCCTCCACAGCATGCATGACCTGATATTGGTAGAAATATTGCAGTATCCGGTCACAATGAACATGCGTCTACCCTCATGGCGTCCATCCCGCCAATCTCATCAAGGACATCCCTAGCCAATAATAACGCTCAAGCCGATATTCCTATTACTGTCATCAAGGACGACAAGGCTACAGCTAGATCTACAGATCTATGGAGCGCCGCATACCTCGAGGCACTCTACGGTTTTGGGGATGAAGTGAAGAGCGTTATCTTGAAGGGCGACAGAATCGAGAGGCTCCTGACAAGCTTGGAACAGACCAACAAAGAACTTGCAGGTGACTCACTGTTCCGGCGAGGGCTGCGGCGATTGCAAGCACCGCTCAGGAACTTCAAGTTGGCCTTGGACCTAGCCAGTCCTCTTGCGAGTGTCCAACCCACTGTATCAACGGCTGTTGGAGTTGTGAGCTGCGTAACTACAGTGAGTAACCCCTCTAAGCAGTTTCAGCAGCTGTTGCGAGATTCCAAGACATGAAAATAACCCACCGGAACAGATTGCTATTGCCATATGTGGAGCTGAAGACTCGCTGAATACTCAAATCATCAGCATGCTGGAACACGTCGCTATTATCGATGATTGTGATACCCTCGGTCAAAAGTTAGACGCTGAGAACGGTATTCATAAGGTACGTTGATGTCTGCGTTGGCCTGGACGATGCTGTTCTGGTTCTGATCAAGTTCTCAGGCCCTGGTTCCGGTTTACAAAGATCTCTTGAATTTCTACATTGCCGCACTAGACATATTGACCAGCAAGGCTTTTGTGCTTGCACTAGTTTGCGACCAGCTCAGCCAGCGCCTACCGACAATTGTCTCAGACTTTGTCAAGCACGCCGCTCTTCTGCGTGACAGGATCGGGAACGCAACATTAGAGCTAGTCACGGATATCAAAAAACTACTACAAGACAACAAGAGTGAGTTTACCCAAAGAAGAGAAGTCCCACTTCAGAAAGAAGCTAAAGTGCCCGTTAGTCCAAAAGCTACTGGGTGTGGACAAAGACAAACAACGGAGTGCGTTCCACTCTGAGCTTCGTGAACTTCGAGCCAGCGACGCTTGCAAATGGATAATCGCGGATCCCAAGTTCATCGAATGGTACAATGCCCCAACTTCGGGACAATTGGTCATCCTTGGCCACATGGGTTGCGGCAAAACTGTCATTACAGCACATGTCATTGAGGAGCTGATCCGCCTAAACAAACACAGCTTACCTCGCCCTGTCATATGCTACCATTACTGCGGAAACGACGAAAGAGGAAACGCACTCTACATCTACTCGAGCCTGATCCTGCAATTACTCGATCAGCAAGAAGGCCTCAAGGTCGAGTTCGACAAGTGGTACGACAGAACCAAGGAATTCGAACGCTTGGATCCAGCACAGTGTTCCGCGGACCTGGGGAATTTCTTGTCTACTTGTGTCGAGAATCTCGATAGAGAACTGTTTGTCGTCATTGACGCCCTGGACGAGTGCGACAGTGATTCACGGGATGAGTTAATCATGCTGCTTGACAGCCTCTCAAACAAGACGCAGAGACTGAAGGTCTTCTTCTCCTCTCGGCCTCAGGAAGGAATCGAAGATTCTCTGCGGGGAGCCACACAGATTCGCTGGAGCCCTAGTCGGGAGCGTGATGCAATCATCGTAGGACACACTGTAAAGAGGTGTCTCAAGGGATTCCCTCCAGACATTCAGTCCCTTGTGACCCATAGCCTCTCCGAATTGGCACAAGGAAGCGCAATTTGGGTCAAACTTACGATTCAACTGATCAAGAAGCGCAACATAAATGCCATCGATTCAATAAAAAGTTTCTTGGCAGATGTTCCATCTCCAGATGCGCTCTCGCAACTATATGGCGAATTGTTTGCTCACGCAACTGGAAACGATCCCGATAATGAGCAAGTCGCCACGAGCGCACTACAGATTCTAGCAGTCGCTCGAAGACCCCTAAGCATACTGGAGTTGGGTTGGGCTGTAGCATTGAACGATCCTTGCGCAGACATCCAGACCCTGGTGCGGCTCAAAGCCTGTGTGGATGAAAGGAGAATCTTGTACCTGCTGCAGCCCTTCTTATCTCAGGTTGACTTCGAGGATGACAGAAAACGACAGGTTAGACTTGTGCATCAATCCTTGAAAGAGCTGATTCTGCGAGATGCCCCTCCCAATTGGGCTGGGTCGCAAAACACTGGCAAGAAATCACAGGTCCATAAGCAACGCATCCACCAGCGACAGTCCAAACTGGAAGCAGATCTTCTACATGTATGTGTCAAATACCTTCTCTTTGATGAATTTGATGAGAAAACCCTTTTTTCCGACGAACAAGAAACAATCCAAAGCCTCGAGGAGATGCCTGGATTCGCATCATTTGACGATTCCAGCGATGATTTCCAGCAACTAGTCCCATCCGGAACCAGTCTAGGTCTCAGAGATGAGGAAGAGACCAAAGAGGCCAAAGAGATCTACTACGACCCTGCAGAACGTGGATTCGGAGAGTTTTACGTCTATGCATCTTGCTTCTGGGTGGATCACTTCAAAGTGGTTACACCAGAATTTTTGCCAAACATTTCGGATATCGTTAAGCTCTGCACAGCAAGCTCGAAAAGGCTACAAAACTGGATTGGGCAGTTTTGCCGTCCGGACTGCACGATCACGCCAAAGTTCGGTTACGACAGCCTCTCCCAGGATCCGCTCACCGTTGTGTCATTGCACGGGCCTGAGATCGCACTGAAAATGCTCCTGGAAGACGACAAGACTGACCTCGGAAGCAAGGAATTTCTAGTCGACTCTGTCAAGCAAACCGTCAAGCAAATCGTGCAGTGGGGCGATATCTCCCGGCTATCCATCCTCTTTCGAGATCTTCGAGTCGGCCCGGAGATTCGAAACATCGGGATCTTTCACCAGATTGTGACGCAGTGGGCTTCCTCGGATAAGAAATCGAGACCATGGGCAGGCTCCTTTGATCTTGTCTTCGACATTTGCGATGATGTCCTGGTAGGAGGAAAGTGGGGCAACGAACTCTTGTGTCTGGCCGTGAGCTCTGGTTGTTTGCCAATGGTCGAAAGACTCTTTGAAGAGGCGGCCCGGAATCCAGCCATGAGAAACGAAATTCTGCGAGATGTACAACGAGACATCAGACCTCCAGATTATCACCAGTCTGTTGGCGAAGCGGTCTGGCACAACCACATCGAAGTCCTTCGTTACCTACTGAAACAAGAAGGCATAGAAGTCCATCTTCGGCATCGCGACTCTGATGGATACAACGTCCTCCATAGGGCGGCGCGCTGGTGCAACCCAGAGGTGGTGTCTCTCCTAATTTCACACTTCCCAGAAGGTGTAAACCAAAGCAACAAGCATGGCGACACACCGTTACACCTGGTGGTTTTTGGGGCCCGGGCGATGGCCGGACGGCTAGAGTCAGCAAAGATCTTGTTGATGGAGGGTCATGCGAATGTGAGAGGAGGGTCCACGGATGAGCTTAGCAACTGGGGAGAACCACTTCGAATGGCTGCAAGATACGGTGACGTAGCGATGTGCCGTGTTTTAGTGGAAGTTGGCGGTGCTGACCCTCGAAGCATACTAAAATTCGAATATGGGCGGCCTGAGTTGATGGATCCCGTGGATTTCAAGGAACTGGCACCGAAAGTTCTGGAAACTTTGTGCTCGCTTGCCGATATCTAGGTGCGCATCTCAGTACCAGATGTACAGAATCTTTCAATGGAACGCAGTCATTGCTAGAGCTGGTAAGCTGGGTGTTTTCAACAGATATCATCCTGTTGAGCCTGTATCTATGTCGATGTCATTTTAGCGCCAATTCCACTCAGACACCGTCTGCTTCTATGACTCGACTCGTGCCTCAGGCTATTGTAAGCCTTCGGGCGCCTCGTTAGCGAGCACGTAAGTCAGGGCAGGTGAATAACGTCGGCCCGTAACACTTTGTCGGGAGCGCTTGAAATTCTGTAGCTGAGTGCAGTCTTGGCCAAAAATATGATGTACGCTAAAGGTACAAACACTTGACAGTGCTTTTAAAAGCCTTCGAACATGTGAGCAATGAGGTAACCAAACTCCGTTTCGTTAGACGTGGCACTGCCAACGCAGTGGGATCACAAAGTACTCCACTACCAAGGCGAATTGGATGTAATTCAGCCTTCAGTCGCAGCTTGCGACACAAGTCCGTCCTGTCATCAGCATTCCAGGTGTTCAGCGAGAGCTCGGTCAACCCAGTTTGCGCGAGGAAATCACACCCCTCCAGGAAGCAGCTAGTTGGCAGATTCTCGCGACTTGGAGATTCTGAGGCAACAGTAGGGTCATTCCGCAAGTCAAGTTCCTGGGACACAGAGTTTAGAAGATATCGAATGGTATGGGTGATCAGCATAAGGTCTGGTGACCGTGGAGGGCCAAATCTTCTTCCCGACGAGCAAAAGCATCATGGTAATGGATGGTGAGGAGGTCTTTTCAAAGGGCACTTTGAAGTTGAACAATTTGATTATCACGACAGTAGAAGGTCTGAGACGATTCTCGGCAAAGTTACCCTAAACAGACTCGAGATTCATTCTTCCTGGTATTGACCCTCACGAAGGAGCTTCTAATTCAACGGCTTTTACTCTCCCACCACAACGTCGCCAGACACTTTGGAGACTCATGTAACTGACTATAGTTTCCTGTCGCTGAGCAGGGCAACTAACAGTGTCGCTCAGCTCAAAATGTCGTTCGTCATCCGCTGAGCCGTGTCGACACTGGTATGTCCGAAGGTAAATCTCAAACCTCAATTTCCCTTGTCCTTCCCATGCTGACATTGATCGAACAGACTGGCGACCCCAAGGGTAGCTCAAACTCGTCTCTCAATCTACCTGCGAATGACCTTCTACTGTCCCAAGCGCACGGATTTCACCCGCACCACCTGCGTCAACGACCATGCCATATGCAATATTTAGGAAAGAATTTGATGGAATAGACAAGCCTAGCTAAGGGCCAATGATCTTTGAGCTGCCAAAAATGCCGTCCGCATGGCGAGAATAGCCAAATTCTACGGGAAACTACCAAAAAGATCTGCGCTAGCACGAGTATCGAGGGGCCTCTCAGATGGTATCAAGCAAAATACTTCGGAAAGAATCCTTCACTAGCTCATACGTTTCACATCCGTGGTACTTGTTCGCAAAAGTGTCTGCGGTGGTAGCTATCTGGCATGTCACCTTTGGGATTATGGCAAAGGGATACAGCTTAGAGTATTATTACCACTTGAGTACGTTTATGGAGCGGCACTTGCATCATAGACTGACACTTTGTACATGGCACCACAAGAACCGTGCTCACTGATTGACTCAATCGCAATGAACGGGAAGGGTCTAGGCAATTGACATTGTATACGATCGAATAAACTGGTTCTAGCAAGTTTCCGCTACGCTGCAGTCTGATAATGCTCAATCCATTCAATTGGCTGTCTGTCACGAGGCTCTAGCGCATCATTTTTCATTATATCTAGTAAATTTCAATTTATCATATTTTTAATTCCACTCATTATGGTTCAGATGCTACACGTGACTGCAGCCGTGTCTCAGCCAGTCTCGGGTCGATGATTAGGTACAGGAAACTCAACTGTTTTACAAGGCTTCCGCTTTCGAAATCTATGCACATTACTAGTCAATCATGGTGATTCTTCCTGTAGGATTGAGAAAGTGATTCAGAATCATGGATATGCTACAACGCAGCAGAAGTGACTAGGCCGTGAACTGAGGGATAACTAGGGTTGGAAATCCGAGTACATAATGTGAGCTGCTGCCTGGCTCCGTCACGGTGGTTCGTGCGCACGCCTACACCGTGCATTCGAGGCGCAACTCTCACTCGGCAGGTCTTTCTCCAGGCTTGGAAGTTTCTGTAGAGCTCGGACATGGTTTGTTTCGGAACTTCACGCTTGACACTCTCATATAATCCTGCGTTAGACCCAGTTCGTTGTCCAAGATTTTCGACAGAAGTTTCAGCCTTCGAGCTCACTGCCTTCCTTAGCTTCGCCCTTTTCTTCGGTTGACAATGTTCAGCCTCCGGTTTTTGATCTCGACTCACGAGCCTGTATCAACAAGACCGTGGTTCTGATGCCAACGATCAGCTAGAGCTTCTTTTCTCGGTCTCGGCCTCCGCTGACTCCGCTGGCTCCGCTGGCTCCGCTACTGATGGTGTAACCTTCTTTAGTACAAATCCGGAGTAATCGAAGGAGCTTCCAGAACCACCCAGTATGTCCACCTTGATATCCCAGGTAACCCCTTTACAGTTAAGAAGAGGTCTTATGAAGTGAGGCTGCCGGTATGTTATATAAATAAATGTGCCGTCGGATTTAAGGACACGAAAGACCTAAAAGAGGTTATGTTCTCGTAGTAAAGCAACCTATACAGAAGACGTTCCGAACATACCTCTCGAACGTATCTACTAGTATTATCTAGAACTTCATTAGGCGGATCCCAAGGGCTACCATATATCATAGCATCTAATGTTCCCTTATCAAAGGCAACATCTACCGACTCGCACGGGATCTGATCCATACAACGAACGTCGGCGTGCTTCCAGGTAATGCCTCCAACATTTTCATGTTTAAGCGACATGGATTGTACAACAACTGTCGAGAAATCAACACAAATTTGGTCCTTATAACCCATTTTTGAGAAATCTTCTGGTATTGTCTATAGCGGGGTTAAGCTTTAACAGGAGCTCGAAGGCCGAGGAACTTACGCTGTCTCCCGATCCCAGATGTAGAATCTTTGGTGCAGTCTCTGGCCCTCGTACCTGGAAAAGATGCCGATCGAAAAATGGCATGAGATCGTTGAAAGACCTGAACCACTCGTGGACCTGCTTGTCTGGGCCGACCTCGGCGTAGCGCTCATCCCAGTACTCAGAATGAGCCAGGCGCTTCAATTCGGGTGTCGGTGTTGACATTGCGATGGCACTTGGAAGAGTCCTCGCGTTGAGGTGGACCGATGTTAGGAATGATGTGAGGGAGGGGAGTAAGCGAAGTTACGATTTTTGGTGGCGACTGAACAACTCATTGATTGGTTGGAATAATGTTTATCCGAGTTAACGGTTTCTGTAAACCGACCCTCCTTCTTTGTCGTGGGATTGAAGTAGCACGATATAAAAAGGAATCCTTTCGAACGACCGCTATCCGTGATGGTGTACTTAAGGATACAGACAGCCGCGCCACGCATATCAGCAGGAGAGCGAAGCTGATCTTGAACAGAGAGATCCACGATGTCCAAGAGGGAAGGCTCGTCTCGAATCGACACTTCTTTTCGGTAAGCGTCCATGTCGGGCAGGACATAATCATCTGGAAAACGGTTTTACACTGCCTGTGACTGTTAGCGGAGGAATAGATATGTGCAAGCCGATATTCCTTGCCCTTCAGAGAAAACCACTCTTGCCCACCTCTCTCTCGCCTGGGACGACAATCTTGAAGTGGTGCCTTCGATGACCCCAGGACAAGATATAATGAAGGACATCCTAACCATCCAATGATGAGCTTGCTTATGCTACGAATAATGTTGCGGGCAACTTGCTACAGAAGATTGAAACTGGCGTTCTGCTGATATGCTTCTTGAACGATACTAAAATTTCGCCGACAAACCGAGCAGTATACACTTTATCACCTTGCAGTCTACCTGGTGTGTGACGGGGCGCACCCAACGATTAGGGGAATACCTACCTTGGTCTGATTTGGAAGCGACCCTGGGTTGCCTTGGTCACATCCTGGCTCCATAATCTGATGGCTTCATGGCGTCTTCCCCTGGTCCCTAGCCCATATCATTCGATGCAAGCGGCTCTTGGGCGTCAGGCCCCAGCCTCTGGCATTGCCGAATCGTCCAGTCGAAGACGTTGTCGTACTCGAATCTTTGTTGGCGAAAAGCTTGTTGAACATCTTCCGGAGTTGCTGATAATCCGGCTAATCTCAAGGACAATGGTGCCAGGAAGCCTTCCTCCAGGCGCAAGTTTGGGCTTCCACGCCGTATCAAGGCATTTTCAACGATACTCCCATCCCGTGGGACTCCTTTGAGCCACGAGTGCCACGTGGAGAGAGGAGACGATATGCTTAATCTGGAGATAGAAAGGGTCCTAAGCATACCAACGATGCTGTCACTTGTGCCAGTCCTCCCGTATAAATCCAGGCGGCGGGATCCTAGGGTCCGTGCCTCTTGCGAAACTGAGGGTGGCTGTTATCGATCGCCGAGAGCCAACCATTTGGCAGGGAGCAATACCGACAGAGAGGCAGGAAGTGCCCAAGGCAAATCGTTGGTCGATATTAGCACACCGTTGAACGAAAGCCCGTACGTACAGTCTGTGCCTTACTGTACTTCAACCGGTTGAGAGGCTGGTCATAGTTGTTGCCTGTGCGGCGACAGTCATGGTGACCATCCTGAGAAGTCGGTAGGTAGGCTTGGTACCCGGGCGGAAGAGAAATTGACGTGGCTGCTAGATCGAAGAGCTTAGATGTACAAGATGGAAAGCTTTTGAGCAAAAGATTATTCCTCTTTGCCTGATGCTTTGAAGGATAGCCGCCCTGGGAACGGCAAACAGCGCACCGGAACAAGTACTTCGGATCAGAAAGAAGAGTGCACTCAAAAGGAGCTTCTTTCATGCTATATTGCCATAGCGGCCTCAGCCAAAGGTTGAAGCAAGGCAGTGGAAGGAGGAGTATTTCAGGAGAGGAGAGAGGCGGACAATCGCAGTCAGCAGGAACGATGACCAGAGCGCGCCGAGTATGAGGGGGAGAGATGGTAGGATCCGTGAGTTCAGTAACTCTTTGACGTAGCGCTACTACGGTGTCAACGACATATTATTGTATAGTGCACAGTGCATAGACGAGGACCTCAACCGTCCACCCGAACAAAAAAACGACTAGATCGAGATTGATTAAAGAAGGGAGGTGGTAGAGCTCTGCCAGGGTTGTACATGATAGGCGCAAAAACGGCCTAAGTGTCCAAACCATCTTCTTGCCCGAAAAAGTTGTCTAAAACCACTTTCTCCTCTCAGTTTTCGTATGAGACCAAAAACTGCTCATTACAATCTGGTCAGAGCCACTCCTTCCTGTCCGTTTCTCATCCAGTTGACTGCCGCTCCAGGCCATGTGCGCAGAACATTTCCCCCAGCTAAGAGTGGTCCGCAATGATTCTCCCCTTGACATCGAGGACACTTGTAAATCGCAGCCTCACCTAGTCCGTAAAACCTTCATAGGTGCACTCCTTTTGCTCCCACTTAGCGAACAAACCGTGAAGCGTGTCCAACTTGGCGAAGCATTTCGCCGTTCCCTCCAGACTGAGCGACAATCACACCATATCGCCTTCATTCTGTTATCTCAGCCTGCAAGGAAGAAAAAATTGATGGGACTTCACTTGAAGCCAAATTTTTTAGACGTGGAGGTGTTCCCGCTGTTACAGCTCTCGCAGCAGCAGCAGCAGCAGACGACAACAATATCATGCTTCGGCTGGAAGGTCTTGGAGATGCCGACCTGAAATCCTTCTTGGAGTCCATCAACACGATCAAAAGGCATCCAGATATCCTGTTTATGGCCGAGACACTGGATAGGAAACGCGCATCGATAACGTCAAAGAAAACACAGATCGTCCGACCCCGGCCCTCCCGCAGCATGAAGGCATCTAGCATGAAAAACCCATCGATCCGTAAAGTTCGCCAACATTCCCGTCGCCTTTTACGACAACCGGAGCCCGAGACACGCGAAACCTCCTCCGCTGATCGTCAATGGCACACACGTCCCTCAGCCCAAGTGCCGTACCAGAACAGCCATTCAGAGGCTGCGTCCACGGAAAGCCAGCCGTATGCGGAAGATAGCATCATGATGAAGGGCCCGCCAGGGTTTGAATATGATGGTACGTTCAATACCCCTGTTGGGAACAAAAGCTCATTCGCAGGAGGCAATTATAGGATCGACTTGGACGATATGGACGGGGCTCCATCACCTCTTGAATTCAGCACTTTCTGAAGATTGCGGAAAATAACAGGGTGTCTCCAGGAGCAACTTTGATGTATCAGGTTGCGTGATAGCCAACCTGTTTCCCGACTTCCAACAAGTACCCATCCACAGTCGGGGAGGATCCTTCGTTGTAATATATGGCCATGACTTCTCCTGGAAACACTTCAAGTGTTGTCGGTTCGAGGAATGTGTTGCAGGGACCGCGACACCGGAGGAGGAACGCGACTTTGCCCGTGGTCTAGACATCAATCAGTATCTGCATGAATGTGCAGGAGCATCAGGAGCTTACCTCCACATTCGTAGCATGGATGAAAGGTTTGACTCGCTGCTTTCGGTCCGGATGGCTGCATTGTTCAAAATCGGCCGTCCCACGGTACGGTCGCCAATGCTCAACCCCTAAGAGCCATTTTCCGAGTATACCTGCCTGCTCAAGAAGTTCCTTGCTGGCCTGGTGCTAGTGCGACGTGCTTCTGCGACTTCCGATGAGGTGGTGTACGGTCATGTCGGCCTTGTCAACGGGACCGCCTGCGGACTGCACCTGTGCCCTTGCACCTTGCACCCATTACGTAATGAAATTGTAGCCGACATCACATTTCTTCGTACCACCCAAAATTCAGTGAGGCCAAGACTCATCGTGGCAGTACCTGACCCAATGCGAGCTTGATCATACACTACTTTTCGAGTCGATCACTTATCTTCTAGATAATTGAGACAGCGACAATGTCAGCAGCCGGCTAAGCAACTGCACAGCTAATTCCATCAATTTGCTAGCACTTGGCAGGTGAATTGCCTGCACGTGCCTTGTACGCCTTGTGAACCACTGCAGCCTTTGAGCGAAAGATCGTTCCAAGTGGGTAGCCTTGTCTGGGCTTGTTGATGTCTGTCTGCGCCGAAGGTACCTCAAGCACTGACTTAAAGGAAGCAGCGTTGTCGCATCAAGAATGCCACTTTGCTTACACTAGTGGTGATCTATCTGCACTTCGATCATCTATGCTCCCTGAGTTAGTCTCGAAACCTCCGTTTTGATATATTGCTCTTCGATAGCATCAGTGTAGCATGCGCCATGCGACGCAGTACTGACGCTAAGGATGATATTGGAAGAGGATTCAAGCGGCGCAGAGTGACTGTGGCTGAGAGCGCCACCACGCCTTCACGCACCGAGTCAGTTCAGGAGCATCACAAACAAGGCGGCGAGTCACATGGCGGTACTAGTGTCAACGACAATGCTATGTTATGGCAGGGCGACAACTATCTGGTTCACAACCATTACCACTCTCCAACATTCCAGCAGGACAAACCTCACATCCTCCTCGAATCGTTAACCTTCGATCGTATGGATACGCGCCTTCGCAATGTGGCGACAGCCTTACCAAACACGTGCCAGTGGTTCTTTGACCACGAGCAATTCCGGGCGTGGATCGACACGCGTCGGACGCAGGAGCACCATGGCTTCTTGTGGATCAAAGGCAAGCCGGGGTCGGGCAAATCGACTATCATGAAAGAGACACTCACTTGGGCTACAGAAAAGTGGTCATCATCACAGATCGTCCTCTCGTATTTCTTCAACGCCCGCTCACCCCACCAGCTAGAGAAGTCGAGCCTCGGCCTGTACCGATCGTTACTACACCAGCTCTTGTGCGCCCTCCCCAGCAGTCGTACCTTGTTCGAGAGTGCATTCGCCTCGAAGGTGAGGGATGACAAAGTGGAGGAGTGGACGCAGACGGAACTACAGAACTTCTTGATTGAGCTCGTCACCACACTACAGTTGCCTTTCCTAAACATCTTCATTGATGCATTAGACGAAGGCAGCGACGACGATGTACGACAAATGCTTAAGTTTCTTGAGCATCTAACTCGTCATGCAACTGCGGCTGGCCGACTACTACGTATATGTCTCTCGAGTCGTTATTATCCATATATTAGTATTGAGAAAGGTCTATCGTTCAATCTAGAAGACCAAGTGGGCCATGGTCAAGATATTGAGACCTATATCCGGAACGAGTTAACAGGAGGTCATAGTCCACAGATGAGGGACCTACGATACGAAATACGCCATCGTTCGGCAGGAGTCTTTCTATGGGTTATCCTTATTGTGCCCATGCTAAACAAGGCCTACGATCAAGGAAAAAGCTCACTAGTAATGCTACGAAAGCTTCAAGAAATACCGCTAGATCTATATGATGTTTTCGCACAGGTGTTCTCTAAAGATTTAGAAAATCTTAACGAATGCATTATACTGCTTGAATGGGTGTTGTACTCGATGCAACCGTTAAGCCTAACAGAGCTCTATTGTGCCGTACAGTATACTTGTTCTAACACAGACACGAACGAGGACACTGCCATAACACCAGACGCAGTAGCGAGATATTTGTTAGATTGCTCACGAGGTCTTACCGAACTAACTAAAGCAGAGCCATTCACTGTACAATTTATTCACGAAACCGTCCGAGGCTATTTGCTTAACAGGAATGTGCTTGAACGATGCCAGCCTAATGCATATATATCAGCTCGTTTTTTACCAGGCTTTGAATCTGATAGCTGTCACATGAAGCTAGCTGAGCGTTGCTTGCGCTACTTGCTTAGAGTGTGCAAAAAACGCACCTTTAACTGGGCTCCAACAGTACCCATTAGCTCGGTATACGGCAAAGTTTTGGTGGCAGCACTTCCAGTTGAGCCACAGCGCAGGCAGTTCCAGATTACTTGATCTGGCAATGAAACTCTTGACAGGCGATCGTACCAATCTTCTTACGTGGGTGCAACTCTACCGGATCGAGTCTGACGATAGCAATCCAAACCTAGAATTAGTAGTAGACGACATTGCGTCACCACTATACTATGCAGCATTGATGGATATTTCCGAACTTGTCTTAAACATGTCTCTTCTTGGAATCGATGTCAATGCTCAAGGAGGAGAGTACGGTAATGCATTGCAGGCGGGATCATGGATGGGTCACGAGAAAGTAGTGCAGATACTACTCGACAAGGGAGCCGATGTCAACGCTCAAGGAGGAAAGTATGGTAATGCACTACAGGCGGGATCATGGATGGGTCACGAGAAGGTAGTGCAGATACTGCTCGACAAGGGAGCCGATGTCAACGCTCAAGGAGGAAAGTATGGTAATGCACTACAGGCGGGATCATGGATGGGTCACGAGAA